>JALIZH010013952.1:0-55561 GCA_030522465.1 Rhipicephalus appendiculatus | reverse complement strand
GAACTGTGGGAGTTGATTACTGACATAAGGCTCGAGGAAAAACAGCGCGAAATGTTTGAGCGAGCAATTGAGCAGCACAAGCGTGAGGCAAGGCTTCTAGGGCGGACGGAGCTATTGGAAAGCTTGGAGCGCGAACTGAGCGAGAGGGAGTCCGATTATACATTGGAAACATATAAATGGTGGGACGCACGAAAAAAGCGCCGCGTTTTCCAGACAGGTGAGCACGCTGTTCGTTTTCTCGATGATTTTGAGGAAGCCTATGAAAAACAGGAGATCAGCCGAGACTACTGGCTACAAAGACGGATCCAGTTGCTCCCGCAGAAGGTAGGATGCGTTGTGGAGCGCATGTTTGACTCGGGCAATCGAAACTTCGATGAAGCTACGAAAGCTTTGTTTGGTCACATTGCTACTGGGAGGCACGTAGACTGTGAAAAACTAGACGATGAGGCGCTACGCATAGCGCGAGAAGAACTAAATGCGCGAAAATGGAGGCTAAACCTTCTCCCTCATTAAATGCCTTCAAACATTCAGTTCGCCTTCATTTGAATCAATATTTGTATCTATGAATTATGTGTAATTACTGTCGTTATTTTTTTTGTCGTTTTTATAATACTCTTGAAGTTTTTTTTTTCCCGTTCATTACATGCTTTTCTTGTGAAACATTTATTAGTGTACACTTCTGATGATTGCATCATTGCACTTCGTTAGGACTTACTTAATTTGCTAATCTGTTTATATATGCGTATTTCACTGTTAAATATTCCAATTGTCATTGCTTACCATAATGCCACTCCTATTATTTTGTACGCATCTCACGCTTGTTTTTCGCTATTCTGCTCCTGTTTTTATTTTCTTTATGTATTTTATAACAAGAGGTCCCATTGCAGTGTTCGCACTAAGGGACCTCTTTCTGTATACCTCTCCCTACATGTAACCACCCACCAAAATACGTTCAATAAACTGAAACTGAAACTGAAACAGGCGGTTCGCATGACGAGCGATAATGAAGCTCGTCAAGGAGAGCAGCGGGCCGACTTCAAAGGCCAGAAAAAAAGGGGCTATTCACGACAGAGATAGATCCCAACGCATGGAAGGAGAGACATCTTAAGGCGAGCCGGCTAGCTTAGAAAGTATCGGATGCAACCGTTGTGTCAGGAGCGCAGACACCTAGAATTGACCCCGAGGATAAGCTAGTTGACCCGCCTGGAGCTTTGGCTGTTAAAGGGGTACTGACACAAAAACTTGGGCCTCGCGTTTTTTTTGCTGCAATGTGTTGCTGGGGGCCTGTTAGTCATAACACGGCACCTCGTTTGCTGCAGCGCGCGACAGATATTTAATTACAGGCTCCTCATTACCGACCAGTTTCAGTTTCAGTATGAGAGAGCTCGAAAAACGACAAGCCGCCGGGTGCAACTACCACCACCTAGTGTGCGCAGCTCTCGATCACGTCAGCACACAGAACTGTGACGCACTTCCGCACGGTCCGCATCAAGAAGTCCTTTCGAATAGGAAACGGAACAGCAGTGTCGCCAAACACAAAACTTTCAACGCGTGCGCCGCGGCCACGGACTCGCGACCAGCCGCCGAGAAGTATAGACTGCCGGAACAAACGCAGCAAAAGAAAAATGGCCGCTATGACGTCATCCTAACATGTTGCAACGTGTTCACGTGAGGGAAGTAGGGTGGTCACCTAGGGTCACCTCTGATGGTGTCAGTAGCGCGACGGAGTCGATCGCTCACGCAAACTTCAAAATTAATTTAAAATACCTTCCAAGCTATATTCGCTGTTGATATTTTGCACATGATATACACATGTTCACGGGTATCGAACCCGCAGGCTGTCTCGGCCGCGAAATTTTGTGTCAGTATCCCTTTAATGTCGAAAGCAGCGTACTTGTGAGTACTAGTGCCGAGGCTGTGAGCGTTCCGAGCCGCCCCGAAAGAAAAAGGCGCCGGCGAATACGTAAGGCGAACGCGAAAGGTTGAAGTTGCCACAAGCGGGTGAAAGTAACTAAACGCCAGGCCTTAGGCTCTCAGAACGCCAATCTCAATGTTAGGCCACAGATCGTGAAAATGCCCTCTGGGAAAAGATTGAAGGTCAGGCCGGAGATCCCGAAAAAGCATGATGGAAGTCCAAAGTTGAGGGTCCCGCTGAGATCGAGATTAGGCGTCAAGCGTGTCGCGAAGCGAAGAATTTCCAAGAAATTGAGACTCCAAAGTGGTCGACTGGTCTCATTTCCTTCAGTGCAGACTGGACAGAGGAGTAATGCGAGGTGTCGCGTACACGGGGCTAATGACAAAAGCCGCACCCCTTCATGGCGAAAGGGTAACTACTTGACCGGGAGGCACACAATGGGCAAGCGAAACCGTCGGTATGCCTGTTTGTCAGAGTTTGGGGGGCGCAGAACAAAGGTCACCGCCACTGAGTGCTTCGGACAGGTAAGCTATTTGTCCCTCCGTAAAGATCTGACTCCTCGTAAACTATGGAATGCGCGACCCCCCAGAGCTCGTCTGAAAGGGTGCCGCATACAGATGAGCACAGTATAATGAAGACTACTAAGAATTTCTCTTGTATCCAATTTTCCTAATGGTTTGGATTTGTAATGTTTGGCCGTCTGCTGATGAGCAAGAAATACGGCGATTGTTTGTAAGTTTTATTTTCCTCCTCCTTATCCTAACAGCAGATATTGAGATATTAAATGCGAAGCATTTCTTAGCGAACTTCGACGAGTTTGAGCGTATCTATCTATCTATCTATCTATCTATCTATCTATCTATCTATCTACCTATCTATCTATCTATCTATCTATCTATCTATCTATCTATCTATCTATCTATCTATCTATCTATCTATCTATCTATCTATCTATCTATCTATCTAGCCGCCTACGACTTTGTGCTCTCCTGGCCGTATCGTTAATGGGATTTATACCAAATTTGGTACGGCATAACATGACCGTATGACGAACATAAATGGCTGGTCATATCATGAAAATCATGACTAAATTGTCATGAAAAGTATGATTTACATGCCACGCTCATGGGGCGTTCGCGGCCGTTTCGTTAGCTTGATATACACCAAATTTGGGATTGAGTGACGTGACTGTATGACGAACATAAATGGCAGATGGTAATATGCAAATAAGCACGTGCATGTCATGAACAACATGATTTGATTTACATGCCACGCTCATGGCGAGCTCGCGGCCGTTTCGTTAGCTTGAGATACACCAAATTTGGTATTGAGTGACATGACTGTATGAGGAACATAAATGACAAGTGGCAATATGGAAATCATGACATGTCATGAGCGACATGACTTGCATGCCACGCTCATGGCGCACTCGCGGCCGTTTCGTTAGCTTGAGATACACCAAATTTGGTATTGAGTGACATGACTGTATGACGAACATAAATGACAAGTGGTAATATGGAAATCATGACCTGTCATGTGCGTCATGACTTGCATGCCACGCTCATGGCGTGCTCGCGGCCGTTTCGTTAGCTTGAGATACACCAAATTTGGTATTGAGTGACATGACTGTATCACGAACATAAATGACATGTCCTAACATGTAAAACATGACATGCAAATTATGTAAAGCATGATTTGCTCCTTCCTGGCTGCTTCGCATGACATCGATTCCCACAGTTCGTGGGATCTGCCGGCTTTTTTGTTTCTTCATTTGTGTGTTTCCTTACATTTAGCAACACCTAGCGCTCGAGTTGATGGCTTTTCGTTGATTTTAACAGAGAAGTAGGCTGAATGTAAAAGCCTCTGTTTAAACCTTTTCATCTTTTTTGCAGTATACGTGTTCGTATGCGCATCATTGTAAGTTGTTTCTCTGTTTGTTTTGTGGTAGACGCGCAAGTTTGAGTTTCGGTTTTACTGATATACTAAGAAGCGTTTTGTCTTTTTACAGCGAAAGCTGTATATGGCTAGGAGAAACGAAAAACTGTTCGGCATCTGTGTCACGAGCGGTCTCCATTGGCTGTGCTATCAGTTACGTCGTTCTGAGCGTCGTACCCAAGCTCGCGCGCCAATGGCGCGCGAGCTTTGGTACGACGCTTGCAAGGTCAAACGCTTGCAGCCACGGCGCGCCCTCTGGCGCGCCAAAGAAACGGCGTTGCGAGCAGAACAGAGTCGACGTGATTGCGGGAGCGCGTGCGCCGGGGCGAACGCCCGCTTTGGGCGAGAGTTTCTCCAGAGTCACTTTGACTTCGGCTGCGACGTCTATGACCGCCTGTGGTTCGACCACAACCTGGCAACGATAATTGTGGAAGGCTTCAGTGCAGCGTCGGGTTGAACCCACTGCTAAACACCTGGGCCGCACATTTCAGCTTCGCTGGTTAACCATTTGTACGGAGTGCTTGGGCGGTGATTTTTTGTTGTAGTGCTCATTCGCCAAGTGCATTGAGCGAAACCGTTTAGCGAAAGGTTAATTTTAGCGAATGTTCCGAACCTTTGCGACTGGCGCCAAAGCGCAAGATCTAGAAGTAAGCAGTGTTCTGTTTGTAGTTTGAGGCGAAATTGAGTCATCCTCAGCAGCTTCGATCGCCCCCCACTCTTCCCAGGTATCATTTGAGAATCGCTCGCGAAGCAATTCTCATTGATTTTAGCTGTGTCACGCACTGGCCCTTCGCTACTGAAAAAGGTTCAGAGCGTTGGGCTACTGATTTCCTTCGTGCTTATAGAGGGTCTGTGTTTCTTTGGCTTTGCTGATTGATCCGCAACTTTCACGAGCGAGAGCGCAATTGTAGTTTTCGAGGGAGTTCTTACCGGAAAATGAAGCCTGGCATTTCTCAAGGTCAGTTGAGTGCTCTCTGTTTGTCGTACCTCGGGTTTTGCTTGGTTCGTTTCCGGCGCTTGCAAACCGTTGCTCAGGTCCAAAGATGGGGCTCAGCCTACGTGACAACGAATTAAAGGGAGCAAGTCTACGGTATCTGAGGAGTACTTTGTTGCTGCATGCGCTTCGAGACCTCCTGGGATGGCGGACGGGCTGTTATTTATTTATTTATTTATTTATTTATTTATTTATTTATTTATTTATTTATTTATTTATTCATTTATTTATTTATTTAACATACCTTACAGGCTCTCGTTAGAGCATAGGGTAAGGGGGGGCATACAGAGATAAGAAAGAAAAATGAAAACGTATACAGTTGAACTATACAAATTGGGTACAACATAACAGCGACACTAATAGCAATAATAACACAATGAATGCAAATAAAATATAGTCACTAATTAAGTGAACGTCATTGTAAATGTCTCTGAAATGATGCTAGGTGTAATGGGAGAGTAGTTGCTCGCGGAACGCCTTGTTGTTAGTGACTGAAGCTATCTCGTCGGGAAGATCATTCCACACTGCGATTGCTTTTTGCAAAGCAGACAGGTTGAATACGCATGTTTTCCCAAAAGTACGCATAAAGCTGCGCTGATTTCGCATGCGTGCTGACATGCGATTTGGTGTGTGTAGAGGGAAAGGAGATGGATTTATGCAATGAATGTACTTGTGAAACAACACAAGAAGGGCTATCTTGCCGTGGATATACAATGGCTGTAAACCGATATCGCGTTTAATTTGTGAAACACTGCTATGACGTTGGTAGATCTGAGTGGTGAAGCGGGCTGCTCTGTTTTGAATGGCTTCGATCATCTGTGTTAAATAGAGTTGATGAGGTGTCCAAACTGGTGAGGCATATTCTAACTGTGGACGTACTATCGCGCTCAGTATGAGCTACATCACGCGAGCGCGTGGCCCAGCGCTCTGCAAGGCTGTAAAGTGGCGCCGATCGTGCCATATTTTCGAGTTATTGAGAGAGAGTGTGGCTATTCCTGTAAGTGCACACCACTCCCTATTGCTTGCTTTCACCCTGGCCCTCTTTTATTTGAAGGAACGTTTTGCCATTTATTTAGCTTTACTGAAGAAAAAATCGAAGTCTGTGTGTCAAGCCACGGCGGCCGTTATCATTTTCGAAGCTGACATCACGACAGGGCAAAACGAGGGCGAGCGTGAAAGCAAGGCGAGGCGATGCACACTCAAAGAAACAGCTAAACGCTCCCCTGATAACTCCAAGTTATTTCACGATCGGCGCCGCTGTACAACCTTACAGTGCTCTTGGCCACGCGCTCCCACGATGTAGCTCATAATGAGCGCGATAGTACAAATGTTAAATAGGCTAGTTTGCGGACGCTCAATGTGGAGTAACGGAGATGTCGACGCAAGTAACCAAGTGTTTTGGACGCCTTGGAACAAATGGAAGTTATGTGGGAGGACCATGAAAGTTTAGAGTCAATAATAACCCCTAGATATTTGTATGAGGTGGTTCGAGATACTTCGCTATTGTTAATTTTGTATGAAAAAGCGGAAATCGAGGTTTTTCCGGAAATGGAAATTATTTTACATTTTGAAGTGTTCAAGCTCATTAACCACTTAGTACAGCAACTGCTAACGAGGTCTAGGTCATTTTCAAGGGCCACATGATCAGAGGAAGATGCTATGGTTCGATAAATGACACAGTCATCTGCGAAAAGGCGTATGCGGGATGAAATGTTAGTCGGCAGATCGTTGATGAAGATTAGGAAGAGTAGAGGGCCAAGGACGCTACCCTGGGGCACTCCCGAAGTGACTTCTGCGATATCTGAATGAACATCATTTGCAAATGTGAGCTGTTCCCGAAATGAAAGCAAATTTCGGAGCCATGATAGTATTAAGGAGTCTAATTTAAGGGAAGACAGTTTGGAAATTAGACGACAATGGGCGACACGGTCAAAGGCCTTCGAAAAATCTAGGAAAACACAATCTGTCTGTGTGTTCGCGTCCAAGTTAGTATGTAGGTCTGTCGTGAATTCTAGTAGTTGTGCATCGCAAGAGAAACCTTTTCTAAAGCCATGTTGTGCTGAACTAAAAAAATTGTTTGATTCAAGATGACTGTAAATGTGAGAAGCAATGATATGTTCAAGTAATTTACAGCTGATGGATTGATTGATTGAAAAACTTTATTGAAGAAATATGAGAGACAAGGGAGCGGCAAGGGTGGGTCCCTAGTCCAGGACTCCAGTGGCCGTTGCTGTACGCTCAGCCTGATCCAAGAGACCCTGCTGGGTCTCCAAGTCGACTCGAGAGAGAACGGCCTTCCAAGGCTCCCTTAGTAAGGTCTGTACCAGAGGGGAGTTCATGTTTTGTGGCCTAGACATGCATTCCCACATAATGTGGGGAAGAGACGGCCGCCCTCCACACCATGGGCATTGACCGGCGTACGCCGTTGGCCACATTGCGTGCCATAGTCCCAAGTGCAGATAGGTGTTTGTCTGAATCTTTCTGTATTTCCGGGCATCTCCTACTCCTAGCTGCGGATGCGGAGACGCGTAGATTGGTCGTTCGCGACGCTGGTGCTCCAAGATGTCGTGTGGGTTGTTGTCTTTTGGTATTTTGGTCGGGGCGCCGTCTGATCGGTTGGCTAATTCGCGAGCTAGTGCGTGCGCCCGTTCGTTTCCTGGGACCCCCGAGTGTCCCGGACACCATGTGATGCTGTGAGATTCGCGCAGTACATCGCCTAGTAGCTTAAGGGTTATGCGTGGTAGACGTCCGTTTATGTACATTCGGCACGCCGCTTGTGAGTCTGTCATGACTGCTATTGAGTGCCCACTTGCGTCTGCTTGTTTAATTGCTAATGCTATGGCAGTTGCTGCAGCTGTGCTCGTACAAGGGGTTCGCACTGAGGCCGAGATTGTTATATTTGAATGTTCGGAGTAATTTACTGCTGTTAGAACGTGACCATAATCGGACTTTGCGACATCCGTGTAAATTACGTCACGGTGCCCACCAAAATTTTTAATGACAGCTGATGGAGGTTAACGAGATGGGGCGATAATTTTCAACCTGATCTTAACATCCTGCTTTGAATACAGGAATAACTTTTGCGACTTTCCAGTCCCTAGGAAGCTGACCGGTAGACAAATACTGCCTGAAAATGTGAAATAATATTTGAGAGGGCGTGGAAATTGTATTTCTTAGTATCTTTGAATTGGTATTATCTAGACCACCAGAAGTAGAAACTTTGAGGTTGTTGATTAGTTTAGTGATGCCCTCAATGTTAATATCTATAGGTGTCATGAAGTCGTAATCAAGTTCCGCAAAGTCAGGAATGCTAGAATGATCTTCGCCTGTGAAGACATAAGAAAAAAAACGTGTTAAATGCACTTGCACACTGATCTCTTGGGAGAGGTAATTGATTTTTGCCCTTCGAAGTAATACCTGTGACAGCAGAAACTGGTGATAATTGTTGCCAAAATTTTCTGCGATTACATTTTATTAATGAAGGTAGGTCGTGTTTAAAATACTTGTATTTAGCAGTGAATAACGTAGAAGCATAACTTTTAAGACACTCCTTATATGTATTCCAAGCTGAGTCACTAGAAGCGTGCACCGCGGTCCTATACAGCTGTTTTTTTTCGATTCCTCAAAGTTCGCAAATGTTTTTTAAACCATGGGTTTCTCTTATCGTTAGATATGGAAATTTCAGGGACGTATTTGTCGATTGATAAAGTAATCTGATCTCTAAACAATGAGCAATTTTCATCGATGTACGATTGGACAATAAGGGCAAGAATGTGTTGTTATAGAGTTCTTCCAAGTCAGAATTCGTACAACTATAATTGGCCTTACTGTAGTCTCTAATCACTTTTTTTAGTTTTACCCGAGACTTTGAGCGGAATGTTTATTTATAATTGAACAAGCTTGTGGTCACTGAACCCTTCAAGGCAAGAGATTTCACCTACATTATCAGGATCTGTGGTAAGTAATAAATCCAAAATATTATTGCCCCGTGTTGGCTGGTGGATTGGTTGAGCGAAATTAAAATATAATGCAAAATTTACAAAGTGACATTTGTGAGTTGGATGAACAATTGGTCCAGTCAATTTGTGGTAAATTGAAATCACCAAACAAATGGACATTATTAGTGCGGCATTTCTCAATAGCTAATGTGGGGCCGCTGCGAAGTTGTTCTATAAATGACTGTTCAGAATCGGGAGGACGACAACATACGCCTACTAGTATTTTTGTGGCAGAATTCGTGCACGCCACCCAGACAATTTCTAAGTTAGTTTGTATCGATGACAAAAGCAGGTATCGATTTTTTATAGCATTAAGGACACCTCCCCCACGTGTACTTTGACGATCACGCCGGAAAATATATTAATTGGCATTCCCGTGAAGAATTTCACTGTCACCAACCTCCTGAGTAAGCCATGTTTCAGTCAGCAGAAGGATATCAGCGAGGCTATCTTCTAGAAACGAACCAATGAGATCGCGCTTGCGCAGTAAGCTTCGGATGTTAGTAAAGGAAACAGATACAGCCGGTGCAGATTTACTTCGAATTTCCTTAGAGACCTGCGCACATTTGTACCTCTGCTATCTAGCAGATAGCTTTACTGTGTTAGTAGCACTATCATAGGTGTACGTTTTATCGCTCATGCGCAGACGATCAACGACTAGTTTGTAGGGCTTGTTTTCATTTTTGGCAAATTCGATAAGCTTTCTTGTGGCTTGTAATGTAGGTAAAGAGAAATCTTCGCGTACTGAAAATGTGGATCCCTTTAGTTTATAAGCCGAAGCGAAACGCTCTGCTTATCTCTAAAAAAAAGCAAATTTTGCTATTATAGGCCGGTGTTTGCCAGCAGCAAAGCGACCAAGTCTGTGAACTCGTTCAAATTGCGCGGCACCTGTATTCTTCTGCAATTTCTCCGAGCAATACTTAATCACCTTCAGCTCAGATGCATTCCAGTCCTCGTTTTCATCATCTTCTATGCCAAAAAATAGCAAGTTACAGCGCCTGAGTCTATTTTCTGTGTCATCACATCTGGACGTGACTTCCACAAGTTTCTTAGAGATGGAGGACATAGCGGAACTCGATGAGGCGGCGTCTGTGGTACATGAGGAGTGTACACTGCCCTCCAGCTTCGACACCCACTCCGAAATACGCTTTACCTCAGCGTTTTTGTTTATATGGCCTTGTTTTATGCCCCTGACCTCCTCAAGTAAAGCAGTTTGAGCAGCTTCAATTCGACGTACTGTATCGAGTAACGCACTATGCGACTTTGGCTCAAATGTAGGAGAACCGGCATTACCTTCGAGTACTGACACTCTATCCGATATACTTCTCAAATCAGCTTCTATGCACTGTACAGTAGACAAAACATTACTCAACATATTTTCCATTTTGGCTCCAGGCCCGGGATTTAACTCGACGTCGCCCGACAACAGAAGCAACAACCCTACACTCTAAGCACGGTAACGTTTACTAAAGGTGCACAATTTCACAAATTTGTGTACCTATAAAATAAAAGTCATCTAGTAACCTTTGCATAATTAAGCTCAATTGAAAGTGCACAAATTTACTTTTAACACAGACGTTACAGAAATAACCTTTAGCACCGGTGCACACTATCGAGCGTTCTCACGTAAAGATAGAGGTTACGTTGCATAGTACACACTCTTAAGTGTCCGTGAAATCGACAAACAAAGTCTACGTAATCTTGAAGGATGCCTGTGTGTTTATTGAAATATATAAGTAACCGCCCTAAATACGAAATCGCATGTCCCGTTTTTCTGAGGTACAGAAAGTGTCTCCGTGTTTAATGGGTCACTTGCAAAAGGTGTAAAAGGTGGCTTCCCTCTCTAATTAATGTTTTAATTAAGTTCTAATTAATGTGGTGGCTTCCCTTCAAGTTATTTCTAACCAAAGGGCTCTGGTTACCAGGCTACCTTTTCAGACAAAGTTCTTTGGTGGAAAGCGTGGGCAGCGTGTATAACTCTATGTATATATAGTAATTTCTCCGCGGGCCTTTAATGATTTTTCATAAGTGCGGAGAACACTTTAGAGGCCCGGGCTGTCGTTATGGCATCCTGTCGTCGTCTCGTGTCGCTTGGCGTCACGCAGGCAAAACTATGTATACCATAGCCATGTATAGTATAGCCATGTGTAGCAAGGAGGTGAGAGAGGGAAGTGAGGTTGAGGAGGAGTGATGTTAGGGAGAGGAAGAAATGTACTGTCCTCGTATGCTGCGATCTCATGTCGCTTGGCATCATGAATACAAAATTGTGTATAGCATAGCCATGTATAAAAAGCGTGCGGGAAAAGAATGTGAGGATAAGAGTGAGTTATGAGAGGATGATTATGAAGGCAAGAAAGAGCGGTGAGAGTAAAACATAACACAGCCATGTATGTCGTCCCACAGCCATGTATAGTGTGGTATAGAAAGGGTGCGGGAAAGGGAAGTGAGGGTGAGAATGAGAAAAAAAAGAAGGGGAAGGGAGAGGGTGATTTAAAGCATAGCCACGTATGGAGTCACGCAGGAAATACCGTGTATAACATAGTTATGTGTAGTATGCTATAGTAAGGGTACGGTAAAGGGGAGCGAAGGTGAGGAGTGATGCTAGGGTGAGGAGGATGGGAATGAGAAGGGGAGAGGGTAAAGCATAACACAGCCAGCGTTGTATAGCATAGTCGTATGTTGTATAGTATAGCAAAGGGTAGGAGGAGAAGCAAGGGCGAGGGGAGGGAAAGGACGAGGGGTAGAGCACAGCATAGCCATGTGTAGTACAGTATAGCAAGGGAAGGAGAATGGAAGTGATGGTGAGGAGGAGGGAAAGGAGGAAGGAAGGGGTAAAGCACAGCATAGCCATGTGCGTCGTCACGCAGGCACAATACATGTCAAGCATAGTAAAGTAGAGAAAGGGTTTGGGAAAGGGAAGTCAATGTGAGGAGAAAGGAAAAGAGAGGGAGGGTAAAGCATGGCATCGTTATGAGTCGTACAGTATAGCGAGGGGGGGAAAGAGAACAGAAAGCGATGGGGAGTGATGTAAGGGTGAGGGGGGAGGGGAAGAATGAGGGGAGGGTAAAACAGCATAGCCATGCGTAGTACCTTATAGCGAGGGGGGAAACATAAGTAAGGGGGACAACTAGAGAAAGGAGTTGGTGGTAAACCATAGCATAGCCGTTTATAGAACAGTATAACAACTGGGTGGGAAAGTGAAGTGAGGGTGAGGAGGATAAAAAAAGAGGAGGGGAGGGTAATGAATAGCGTATATTCGTGTGTAGTTGATTGAAGAACAGTGCGATTGAGTGAGGCCGACATAAATGTCAAAGCGAAATATAGCTGTTAGACTCATTGAACCTTTGTGCATTGTGCAAAGTGCATTCATAAAGAGACTGCCTGTCAAAGACCACCTAGTGGTGGAAATACAGAGAAAACCTCCTATCTATAGAACTCGGGTAAATCGAATCATCATTTGTATAGCACTGTTTTCGAATACGACAATGCTTTAACGTCAATTAATATGAAGATCTACAGCCACATCGAACAAAATTAGCCGGAGCATTTGATACATCAAATACATCGGACAGCATGAAACGGCCCAAGAAGTCGGCTTTCGCTCACAAGAGGCTGTCATTTCCTCACGGGGAGGGACTTTCCCGCGTGTCCTCGGGTGACCAACTGACGTATTTTTGCGAAATCGATATATGCGGTTTGACTACCCGTAAAGGCGATAAAATGAATTCTCGAAGAGAAATCTACTGTGCCTGCTTTTAAGGGCGCCGGATAAAATGACACCAAGATTTTCTCGCGCATCATCGACGAGACTTCGAACATTTAGCTATGTATACGCTACAAAAATATAAAGGAGTACTGAGAGGTACCAACAAGCGAAACAGGCGATATTCGTAAGCATAGGCGTGCGCAGGGTTCACCTTAAGGGGAGGGGGGGGCGAAGGTTCGTCGCAGTGCCCCCCCCCCTCCCTATTATGCCAACGTATAGGGCTGGCT
Source organism: Rhipicephalus appendiculatus (assembly GCA_030522465.1). NCBI lineage: Eukaryota > Metazoa > Arthropoda > Arachnida > Ixodida > Ixodidae > Rhipicephalus > Rhipicephalus appendiculatus. The sequence goes on along the minus strand of JALIZH010013952.1, from coordinate 42,726 downwards.
TTGCGCCCCCCCCCCCTCCTGGGGCACGCCTATATTTGTAAGTGCACCCGTTCCTTTCTCCAACCACAAATGCACCCGACCTAACCTCACCAACCAACCTTCGCAACTCCATGTTTCGTTTGTAAAAGTTCGCCGTTCTCTCTTTTCGAGCGATCCTTTCTCATGAAACTTGTATCTCCCGCTACGACTGATTAATACAGAGAAAAAATATGGGCGTTGGAGAGGGGTAGCGATTGACACTTCGCGATAAATATGTACCGGTGTGCTTCTCGTTCTCTCCCATCGCTATTTACGTTCCTTCAGATAAATATGTTTTGTGTGCATGTGTTCTTTCCGTGTTTCAAAGCCGCTAGGCTAAGCTCACGTCTTGACGGAAGCGGAGCAAGGTGGCAAGGGCAGAACGGAGACGATCGTCACAGCCCGTGAGATTCAGCGTGTCTTGAAGCATCGCACAGGTCAGCCCGACAGGGTCAACAGGGTGGCGAAAGAGCAGGATAAAGGAGGGGGGGGGGGGAGTGAGAACAGAAAACAGGAGGAGGAGGCTGCACTCCGCAACTCAGTTCAAATCACCCGCTGCACTTGAGCCAATCACTTTAAATCAAAGACTGCGTGCGGAACCACGTTTAGCAAAAAATAAAAATAATAAGAAAGATAAATAAGTTTGCTCTATGCTTGTATAATTATAATGTTTGTTGATATTATGTGTGTTTATTACTGCTGTCAGTCATCGACTGGGGATATATTGCAACGTGCGTGATCCAATCACTTCAAACCAAAACCACACGGGCGGAACTACGTCAGTAACCAAAGCGCAGCGAGAATGCATGGAAGGAGTGAGGGCCTTTCGCGGTGAACTTCCGCGCTGCGGCGCTGCCATGCAGGACCCGCGGGCTTTCTCCGAGGTGGAAGCAGCGTCAAAAGCCAACATTGCGGTAATTTGGGCAATATTTAATACTACGTCATTGCAACATAATACTGCAGCGACTCACCGCATATAGAACGCGTTTGTGTGTTGTGAAGCGGGGATTTTGTATGCTTCCTTTTTTTTGTATATCTATCTATCTATCTATCTATCTATCTATCTATCTATCTATCTATCTATCTATCTATCTATCTCTCTCCCTCTCTCTCTCTCTCTCTCTCTCTATATATATATATATATATATATATATATATATATATATATATATATATATATATATATACGTTTAATCGCATGTTGCATTTTTGTTCAGGCAGCTGTTCAGCTTCTAGAGAAAGATTGGGGGTACTTGTTACTTTAATGTTTCATATAGTGGTTTTGGGACGTTAATTCCCAACAATTATTATTATTGTTAATATCCGGATATTGGTACAGCATTTTCTATAATACGTCTTTTGATGCACACACTTGGGAAACAACGTAAGTTTACTTGGCATTGCTTTTCATTCAAATGTCAGAATTTTAACACAAGCGTTACACTCGGTGAACCTTGTTGTACGCTACCTCAGAAGTGAAAATAAGCCAAAAGTATTGCGGTCGTTTGGCCGTCTCTACTATTTCTTTTGTTTCCTTTACGTCTCCCGATGTGCTCTGTTCATAAGTTCATAATAATATGGTGGAGGCTAACGAATTGTCGAATAAAGCGGTGTGCATATGGCTAGAAAACCACTGGTGACAATGAATAAAATACTCGTAGTGGTAATGAAGCGGTCACTGCGCGTAAGTATTTCAGCTGACTGCGCGTGTAATTTATCTTTTTTATTACTCTTAATTGTTAGATGCTTGATGCTATTGGCCGATTAGCCGTGCGAAAAAGTTTCTTTTCGTTCCTTCTTTGTGCCTGTTCACTTTGCGCGTTTTTACGAACGCACCAACGTTCTCGAACTTTATCACTAGAACTAGGTCACGCTGATGCCGCTTGACACACGAGTTTTTACAAGCTTTTGTTGCCCCCCGCACTAACACAGCGCTTAAATATGGGTAAGCTCTATTCTATTCCCCACCGAATTATTAAAGCTAAGTAGACTTCTAGTGCCCTGTGCGGAAACTCAGCGCAAAAAAACAACAGCGCGTAGCAGACTCCCCTCGCATTCCGCGCGCTCCCCGAGCGCGGAAAGCCTACGATGGATGGATGGATGGATGCTATGAGCGTCCCCTTTATAACGGGGCGGTGACATGTCTGCCACCAGGCTCGAAAAAAACTTTCTTTTTATGGTGGCCTAATGCCTTATCTACATTGATTAAATCTATGTTACTACAGCAAAGAAAAATATAAGTTCACGGTCCATCTCTCTGCTTCTTAAGGCAGAATGACCTTATTTTCCCCCTTCTTCATTTTTGTCCTTTATCTCTACTTTTCTGCCACCAATACTCTAACCGTCTCTTACTTATTTCTATCGCGGACGTGTTCAGCTTTCCATTGTTGTCCCTAAAACCCAAGGCTTCATGTAGACTCGTGTCCACACGTATATCTGGGTGGATATCGCCACATTCAATCAGTACATGTTCCATCGTTTCCTTAGTTCCCCCCACAGCATGTACATTGTTCTTCTTCGTTACAGAATCTCGCTTTATAGCTACGCGTTCTAAGGCAACCCGACCTTGCCTCAAACAGTAAAGCGCTTCCCCTTGAATTATCATAAAACCTCTCCCTCCTTATTTCGTTTTTTCCCTTTCGGTAGTCACTGAGAGCCGGCTTCTTTTCCATCGCTGTCATCCAATAAGTCCTCTCCGCCTCTCTGACTTTTCGCTTAATGCTCCTTGTTGCCATGTCGCCCACACTGCTAGCCGTATATTTACTGGTGAGCCTCCTAGTTCTTTTTCTCCACTGCGTGTCGACGCTTTTTCTATACAAATACCTGAAAACCTTCCCTGCCCATCTACTCTCCTTCATTTTCCGCAGCCTCTCTTCAAATCTAATTTTGCTCTGAGCTTCCCTCACTTCAAAACCTGTCCATCCCATATCACCCTTTAAAGCCTCATTTGTCGTCTTCCCGTGAGCGCCCAACGAGAGGCGTCCCACAGTCCTTTGATTTACATCCATTCCAGATTGCACCTCTGACTTCATGCACACCACTGAGTTCACAAATGTAAGCCCCGGAACCATCACACCCTTCCACAGCCCTCGAAGCACCTCGTACCTATTGTATCCCCATAACGCTCTGTGCTTCATGATTGCAGCATTCCTCTTTCCCTTTGTTACCGATGCTTTCTCTTGTACCTCCATATATCTATCCCCCCTCATTTACCCACACTCCGAGGTACTTGTATTCGCTTACCCTCGGTATTTCTTGGCCCTGTATTAAGACCGCATGGTCTTCGTGATCATTGAATACCATCAATCCACATTTTGTTACACTAAAACCTAGTCCTAGAGCCTCGCCCTCCCTTCCGCATATATCTGCCAGCCGCTGTATATCATCTTGACTGTCCGCAAATAAGACAATATCGTCAGCATAAAATAGACCTGGAAGCTTCTGCTCAACCATCGCGCCTGCCTGTTTGTGTGACAGATTAAATCCAATGTTGCTACCTTCTAGCGCTTTTTCCATCCTCACCATGTACAGCATGAATAACAGCGGGGACAAAGGACATCCCTGTCTCAGCCCCTTGCTAATGTCAACGCTGTCCTTGCTGCTTATTCCTTCCCATTCTACACAAACTGTATTTTCTCGGTATATCTCCCTCAAAAGCTGTATACAGTCGTCACCTATGCCCACTTCCTTCAATATATCCCACAAAATTTCCTGATTAACATTGTCATATGCCCCGGTGATGTCTAGATAAGCTACGTATAAGGGCCTGTTTTCTATTTTTGATATTTCTATACACTGTGTAAGAACAAACAGGTTATCGTCTAACCGCCTGTCTATTCGGATTCCATTCTGGAGTTCTCCCAAAATATAATTTTGCTCTACCCACGTTTCTATTTTTAATTTTACTGCCTGCATCGCCAACCGGTATAGTACCGATGTAATGGTTAGCGGTCTATACGAGCGAATGTTATCCTTTTCTCCCCTGCCTTTATAGATTAAGTTCATTCTACTTTTTCGCCAACTGTCTGGTATTTCCCTCTCCTGTAAGCACTTTTCTACGGCTTTCAGCAGTGCTTCTATAGTGCTCTGTCCTAGTTCGTTAATTAGGCTGACGGGAACCCCATCTAAGCCCGGAGTAGTGCGCTTAGGAATTTTTCCTTCGGCCTTCTTCCAATTGAAATTTTCAAGTACTACATCTTCCTCGGTTGTACTCTTCTGTATACTTTTACTCACCGGGGGAATCCCCTGGGCGACCTTTTTAAACGAATCGGCTGTTACCTTTCGGATGTAACCTAGCGCTTCATACCCTTCCAATTGATTTCCTTCTTCATCTACCATATGTTGTTGCATTGTTACAGACTTCCTACCTAGCGCTTTTAGGTGGCTCCAAAATATCCTAGGCGCGGCCTTCTTCTTTTCGCGAATCTCTGTCATCCAGCGTTCACTTTCGCCTTTAATTTTTGCCTCGACTAATTTCTGCACAATGGATTTTTGCTCTAAATATATTTCCCATACTTGGTTGACTTCATCCTGTGGCCGCTTCTCCTTTTTTGCTTGTCTGTGCTGCCGTGATGCCTCACGTCGCTTCTCGATCGCATCCCGGATTTCTTTGTTCCACCAACTTTTTGGCTTTCTCTTTCCTTTCCAAGAAATAGTTTTCTTCTCTTTTTCTATTTCTTTCGTGATTACATGTAGCAGCTCACTATACTTCCAGTCTTTGCCTGGAAGTTTGTCTACTTCTTCCTCGACTCTTGCGGCTATATTAGTTATTTGTTTCTCATTTAAATATGAACTGCCAATGTTCGATTCTAGGTTCTTATTTTCAGTTTTATATCCCATTTGTAATGTTATGCGTTTATGATCACTACCCAAGCTGTTAATGCCTTCCTCGTCTATTCTCATCTCTCTAAGTTTGTCATAGATTCCTTCTGTCATGAGACAATAATCAATGCTCGACTGCCTGTTTCCGACTTCCCACGTGATGTGTCCCTCATACTTAGGCCCCGCGTTAACTATTTCAAGACTATGTTGCTCGCAGAGATCTAGCAATAACTTGCCATTGGAGTCTGAATATCCGTCAAGGTCATGTATGTGTGCATTCATGTCCCCTAGAAGGATTATTTCGGCATCACGACCAAATTCTTTAATATCGGTGCTTATGCATTTCACTATCTCCAGATTCTTTTCTCTGCAGTTATTCCCCGTCCACAAGTAAGCTACACCTAGCCACGTTTTCTTTCCACCTACTGTGCCCGAAACCCACAGGTGCTCTGAACACGTTTGCTTCACTCTATCCCATTTTGCTCTGCTATGAATTAGCATTCCAACACCCCCCACCTCTCCTTTCTGATATGATCCTGTTGCATCCTTCCCAAATGTAATTGTCAATATGTGGTGGCTCTTCCAAGTCTCTAAGGTGTGTTTCTGTAACCGCATAAACACCTATCTGTTCCTTGTTTAACTGTCCCTCAATCTCTAACCATTTTGCCTTTTTTTCTGCCACCCTGCATGTTAATGTAACCAATTGCGACACGCGCCTTCTCCCTTCTTTTACCTTTTCTCTGGTTTTTCGCTATACTACCTGTCACAGAGTCCCCCCTGGTTGTTGTCCTCATTACACGCTACCCTGGACACCGAAGGGCCCGCGTGCCCCCCCAAAAAAGCTACTGCGCGTCCTGCAAGTCGCCAACCCACCTCATGACCAAGCCTCCTATTGAAGTGTATTCCGTCTCTTCGAAAACCACCCCACCTGTGCACCTCTCTGTTTATTTCCACTACCTCGATGCCCTTCTCTCGACTCATCCGCCATATCTCTTTGTTTGCGTCGACAACCGCTCTTTGCAGGTTGCCGTCACGCACCGGTACCTCCGGTATTGTGCATACCACTATCTGCACCTGGGGGGAAATGGCGCGCATGTCGTCGACCCCTTTCGCCAATGTGGTCGCTAGTTCGGCTGATTCTTCATTCAAGACGTCGTTTAGACCTCCCGCAATTATCACGAGGTTACGTCCATTAGCTTTAGTTTCGAGTTCTGCGCTAGCTTGTCTCATCACTGATCCCAGCCTACGTCCCGGGAACGTCCCTATTAAAACTCGTTTGTCGCCTCTCACCCTTTCCTTGACTGCTTCTGCGCATCTAGCTAAATTCGAGTCCCCGGCCATTATAACGTGCTCCGACTTTTCTGCTGGACTGTCCCGCACCTGGCCACTGCCTCGGTCTCCAGCTCGCGCAACCGCCGCTGTTTTGCTCCCTCCCATCCCCAAAACCACCTCGCGGAAACTGGGTCCTGTGCCCCCCTGCACCTGTCTTCCCCAAACCTGTCTCCACCTTCGCGTCTCCCACTATGGGGGTTGATGCCCCCCTTTTCCCGCCGTCGCTTGCTTCCTTGTTCACCATGCCTGCCTTCGCTAACCCTTCCTCAGCTGACTTTAGCCTTTCTCCCATAGCCATCGTTTTTTCTCGCTCTGTCGCCAACGCATTCTCCAGCTCGGCGATTTTTACCTTGAGCTCATTCTGGGCAGCCATCATTATTTCCATTTTCGCCTCTAACTAACATTGCTTACACTTGGCGTCAGCTCCCGCGATGCGAGCGCCCTCACGCACCAGAGCGCGCTCCTCCTCTCCACTTTGCTAGGGGCGAGGATAAGCGCGCGCGCCCGCAGCTTTTGCTATGGGAGAGAGAGTGAGAGCGGAGAGATAACACCTGCCGGCGCGCGGACACCTCCTCAACCTATCCTCCTCCCCGCGGACAACGCCGGACAACGCCGCCTGACATAGCCCGACTAAGAAATGAATTCGCATTTAAAACAAATATACTACCTGGAGCACAATCCATACTTGCCTATCAGACACCTGTTCTTGCAAATCATCGCTGCTGTGTGAACACGCCACCCGGGCTCCCTTACCTGCATGAGTGTCGCCATGCAATAAGGTCACATAGTTACGTAATTTGGCGACTTTCTTGAACTCACCTACGTATCCGCTGGGGCGACCGCTTGTGCTTTACAATCGCCGTCGTCGTCAGACAAGGCACTGGGTCGTGGACTGTATCAGTAGGTGCATCCAAGAAACGTGGTGAGCACGCCGATCACGCAGCACTGAGCGCGCAGACAAAGCTACGAGTCCGTTGAGGCTACGACCGCTACGACGAAGCACCTGAGGACACAAACACAAAATCTAGGCACACTTCTGGCCGCGCGTTCCATCCGGCACGCGATAGATCTCCAACCGACGACGAACAACGAAGATGACCACTGATAATATGCAGAAACACCGCAAATACACAAGCGCGGGACAAACTTAACGCGGCAGCGCCGTCCGGACATTTTTCTTCTTTTTCATGATAAACATAGTGAGTGTCCAAAGCGCCGGCTCAGCCGGCTCCCGCGTGAGACTTTTGCGGCGAACTGCCGCGCCGCGCCGCTGCTGCACCGAACCCGTCCGCCGCGTAGTCCGCCGCGTAGTGCCGCTAGAGGACGGACGTGTTTTTCGTGGGCTCCGGAATGACAGCGACAGATAAGTTTTTTCTGCATGATTCGAGCTTGCTTTTATTAGTTATATGAGTACATAACCCACTAGATTGAAGATTAATTGGGGTTACAACTTTGTACTGTTTCTTGTGTGACAGTCGCTTGGCTTTTTTTTTCTTTTTTTTTTCGGCCACCACGTGGCTGAAGGGTACACAAGTGCTTTGAAGCATACTGGCGGAGTTTTGTGGTACCTTTTGGCTTTGAGTGCATGTAATCCGAAGTGTGAACGATCTGGCCATGGTCAAAAAGACCGTAAAGTGTTCAGGGTGCGGAATGGGATGGAAAATAGAAGATGACAAGGCAGAACAAGCTGACGCCAAGTGTAAGCAATGTGAGTTAGAGGCGAAAATGGAAATAATGATGGCTGCCCAGAATGAGCTCAAGGTAAAAATCGCCGAGCTGGAGAATGCGTTGGCGACAGAGCGAGAAAAAACGATGGCTATGGGAGAAAGGCTAAAGTCAGCTGAGGAAGGGTTAGCGAAGGCAGGCATGGTGAACAAGGAAGCAAGCGACGGCGGGAACAGGGGGGCATCAACCCCCCATAGTGGGAGACGCGAAGGTGGAGACAGGTTTGGGGAAGACAGGTGCAGGGGGCACAGGACCCAGTTTCCGCGAGGTGGTTTTGGGGATGGGAGGGAGCAAAACAGCGGCGGTTGCGCGAGCTGGAGACCGAGGCAGTGGCCAGGTGCGGGACAGTCCAGCAGAAAAGTCGGAGCACGTTATAATGGCCGGGGACTCGAATTTAGCTAGATGCGCAGAAGCAGTCAAGGAAAGGGTGAGAGGCGACAAACGAGTTTTAATAGGGACGTTCCCGGGACGTAGGCTGGGATCAGTGATGAGACAAGCTAGCGCAGAACTCGAAACTAAAGCTAATGGACGTAACCTCGTGATAATTGCGGGAGGTCTAAACGACGTCTTGAATGAAGAATCAGCCGAACTAGCGACCACATTGGCGAAAGGGGTCGACGACATGCGCGCCATTTCCCCTCAGGTGCAGATAGTGGTATGCACAATACCGGAGGTACCGGTGCGTGACGGCAACCTGCAAAGAGCGGTTGTCGACGCAAACAAAGAGATATGGCGGATGAGTCGAGAGAAGGGCATCGAGGTAGTGGAAATAAACAGAGAGGTGCACAGGTGGGGTGGTTTTCGAAGAGACGGAATACACTTCAATAGGAGGCTTGGTCATGAGGTGGGTTGGCGACTTGCAGGACGCGCAGTAGCTTTTTTGGGGGGGCACGCGGGCCCTTCGGTGTCCAGGGTAGCGTGTAATGAGGACAACAACCAGGGGGGACTCTGTGACAGGTAGTATAGCGAAAAACCAGAGAAAAGGTAAAAGAAGGGAGAAGGCGCGTGTCGCAATTGGTTACATTAACATGCAGGGTGGCAGAAAAAAGGCAAAATGGTTAGAGATTGAGGGACAGTTAAACAAGGAACAGATAGGTGTTTATGCGGTTACAGAAACACACCTTAGAGACTTGGAAGAGCCACCACATATTGACAATTACATTTGGGAAGGATGCAACAGGATCATATCAGAAAGGAGAGGTGGGGGGTGTTGGAATGCTAATTCATAGCAGAGCAAAATGGGATAGAGTGAAGCAAACGTGTTCAGAGCACCTGTGGGTTTCGGGCACAGTAGGTGGAAAGAAAACGTGGCTAGGTGTAGCTTACTTGTGGACGGGGAATAACTGCAGAGAAAAGAATCTGGAGATAGTGAAATGCATAAGCACCGATATTAAAGAATTTGGTCGTGATGCCGAAATAATCCTTCTAGGGGACATGAATGCACACATACATGACCTTGACGGATATTCAGACTCCAATGGCAAGTTATTGCTAGATCTCTGCGAGCAACATAGTCTTGAAATAGTTAACGCGGGGCCTAAGTATGAGGGACACATCACGTGGGAAGTCGGAAACAGGCAGTCGAGCATTGATTATTGTCTCATGACAGAAGGAATCTATGACAAACTTAGAGAGATGAGAATAGACGAGGAAGGCATTAACAGCTTGGGTAGTGATCATAAACGCATAACATTACAAATGGGATATAAAACTGAAAATAAGAACCTAGAATCGAACATTGGCAGTTCATATTTAAATGAGAAACAAATAACTAATATAGCCGCAAGAGTCGAGGAAGAAGTAGACAAACTTCCAGGCAAAGACTGGAAGTATAGTGAGCTGCTACATGTAATCACGAAAGAAATAGAAAAAGAGAAGAAAACTATTTCTTGGAAAGGAAAGAGAAAGCCAAAAAGTTGGTGGAACAAAGAAATCCGGGATGCGATCGAGAAGCGACGTGAGGCATCACGGCAGCACAGACAAGCAAAAAAGGAGAAGCGGCCACAGGATGAAGTCAACCAAGTATGGGAAATATATTTAGAGCAAAAATCCATTGTGCAGAAATTAGTCGAGGCAAAAATTAAAGGCGAAAGTGAACGCTGGATGACAGAGATTCGCGAAAAGAAGAAGGCCGCGCCTAGGATATTTTGGAGCCACCTAAAAGCGCTAGGTAGGAAGTCTGTAACAATGCAACAACATATGGTAGATGAAGAAGGAAATCAATTGGAAGGGTATGAAGCGCTAGGTTACATCCGAAAGGTAACAGCCGATTCGTTTAAAAAAGGTCGCCCAGGGGATTCCCCCGGTGAGTAAAAGTATACAGAAGAGTACAACCGAGGAAGATGTAGTACTTGAAAATTTCAATTGGAAGAAGGCCGAAGGAAAAATTCCTAAGCGCACTACTCCGGGCTTAGATGGGGTTCCCGTCATCCTAATTAACGAACTAGGACAGAGCACTAAAGAAGCACTGCTGAAAGCCGTAGAAAAGTGCTTACAGGAGAGGGAAATACCAGACAGTTGGCGAAAAAGTAGAATGAACTTAATCTATAAAGGCAGGGGAGAAAAGGATAACATTCGCTCGCATAGACCGCTAACTATTACATCGGTGCTATACCGGTTGGCGATGCAGGCAGTAAAATTAAAAATAGAAACGTGGGTAGAGCAAAATGATATTTTGGGAGAACTCCAGAATGGATTCCGAATCGACAGGCGGTTAGACGATAACCTGTTTTTTCTTACACAGTGTATAGAAATATCAAAAATAGAAAACAGGCCCTTATACGTAGCTTATCTAGACATCACCGGGGCATATGACAATGTTAATCAGGAAATTTTGTGGGATATATTGAAGGAAGTGGGCATAGGTGACGACTGTATACAGCTTTTGAGGGAGATATACCGAGAAAATACAGTTTGTGTAGAATGGGAAGGAATAAGCAGCAAGGACAGCGTTGACATTAGCAAGGGGCTGAGACAGGGATGTCCTTTGTCCCCGCTGTTATTCATGCTGTACATGGTGAGGATGGAAAAAGCGCTAGAAGGTAGCAACATTGGATTTAATCTGTCACACAAACAGGCAGGCGCGATGGTTGAGCAGAAGCTTCCAGGTCTATTTTATGCTGACGATATTGTCTTATTTGCGGACAGTCAAGATGATATACAGCGGCTGGCAGATATATGCGGAAGGGAGGGCGAGGCTCTAGGACTAGGTTTTAGTGCAACAAAATGTGGATTGATGGTATTCAATGATCACGAAGACCATGCGGTCTTAATACAGGGCCAAGAAATACCGAGGGTAAGCGAATACAAGTACCTCGGAGTGTGGGTAAATGAGGGGGGATAGATATATGGAGGTACAAGAGAAAGCATCGGTAACAAAGGGAAAGAGGAATGCTGCAATCATGAAGCACAGAGCGTTATGGGGATACAATAGGTACGAGGTGCTTCGAGGGCTGTGGAAGGGTGTGATGGTTCCGGGGCTTACATTTGGGAACTCAGTGGTGTGCATGAAGTCAGAGGTGCAATCTGGAATGGATGTAAATCAAAGGACTGTGGGACGCCTCGCGTTGGGCGCTCACGGGAAGACGACAAATGAGGCTGTAAAGGGTGATATGGGATGGACAGGTTTTGAAGTGAGGGAAGCTCAGAGCAAAATAAGATTTGAAGAGAGGCTGCGGAAAATGAAGGAGAGTAGATGGGCAGGGAAGGTTTTCAGGTATTTGTATAGAAAAAGCGTCGACACGCAGTGGAGAAAAAGAACTAGGAGGCTCACCAGTAAATATACGGCTAGCAGTGTGGGCGACATGGCAACAAGGAGCATTAAGCGAAAAGTCAGAGAGGCGGAGAGGACTTATTGGATGACAGCGATGGAAAAGAAGCCGGCTCTCAGTGACTACCGAAAGGGAAAAAACGAAATAAGGAGGGAAAGGTTTTATGATAATTCAAGGGGAAGCGCTTTACTGTTTGAGGCAAGGTCGGGTTGCCTTAGAACGCGTAGCTATAAAGCGAGATTCTGTAACGAAGAAGAACAATGTACATGCTGTGGGGGAACTAAGGAAACGATGGAACATGTACTGATTGAATGTGGCGATATCCACCCAGATATACGTGTGGACACGAGTCTACATGAAGCCTTGGGTTTTAGGGACAACAATGGAAAGCTGAACACGTCCGCGATAGAAATAAGTAAGAGACGGTTAGAGTATTGGTGGCAGAAAAGTAGAGATAAAGGACGAAAATGAAGAAGGGGGAAAATAAGGTCATTCTGCCTTAAGAAGCAGAGAGATGGACCGTGAACTTATATTTTTCTTTGCTGTAATAACATACACTCTAAAAACTGAAACTCCAGCAGCAAGAGTAAAAAAGCTTTGTTACTCTCTCTGCAGAGAGAGTAAGAAATTATACTCTCTCTACAGAGAGTCACTTCACTCTCTCTGGCCAGAAGGAGTGAAAGGGGGCTTTCACTCCTTCTGGGAAAAGAGAGTAAAGTGCCTGTTTTACTCCGGCAAACCGCAAGAGAGTTCAATGCCTGTTTTACTCCTTTACCATACGACAGCTTGTTTCACAGCTTGTTTTACTCGTCCCATTCTCCCCATTGGAGAAGCTGCAAAGATAAGTCCGCGCAGTCTTGTATCTCGGACTGTCGCACAGTCGAGAGAGAAAACATTTTATTTTAAAATAATGGCTGCGGCATAGCTCGGCTAGGCCCGGTTACGAAACACCAGGCCCCTAAACCACCGGCAGACGCTCGCGTGCTCCTGTGCTAGCAAATGCGCGCGCTCCTTGCGTTTTGACCTGGGACGCTGAGGAAGGCCATTCGGACAGACAAGCCGACGAACGCGTCCACTGTAACTTCCTGCGCATCTGCAACGCCACTAATAATTTCGCGCGGCTTGTCACGGGGTATCCGTTGTTCGCTTCAAGGCCACGCGCTGATGCACAGCGTAACTCACTCAAAAATTATAAACTAAATAACCTGATTTTATGATAATAATATTTTATTCATTCAATCAATCCTGCGGGAGGGATCGTCCTGGGTCCTGGCGACACGGGCCCGTTGAACGTCTGGAGGCTCTCGAGAAGCCCGTCGCATGCTGAGGGCATCACCCCACATTTTAGTGCGGAAGGTACGCAAGATGACAGGGAGGGGAGGCAACAATTTTTCGGCGCACTCCACCGTGACGTGGAAAGCCGTTGGGGATCTGCCGCAGGCCGGGCTAGAATTCACGTAGCGGTCTGGGTTCTCGATGAACGGACGACGAAACATATGCCTCCTCAACGTGTCGTGTCGAAAACCGCTGACATGCCCAAAGAATCCGGGATCGTAAATGCACGCGATTATGTTCACTCGTACTGAAACACTCCCAGTGCTCCCAAACATCACACCTGCGTTTTCGCGACCACTTGTGCTCGGCAAGCTTTGCTGACACTTGTATTTGCGAGCGCAAGGAGAACGCCAGTAGTGTTTCGGTGACTTGACATCCCGGCTTGATAAACATGCAGTCCCATAATCTGCTACCTAGCTCTGCTCGTACTTTAAGCGAGTTATCACAAGCATTTGTGCCCGCGGCAGTTCTGCACCGTTCTGTGTAAGCACAGGGGTGTGCTTGTCAGGGGCCGAGCGCCAGTAGTCGAAACAACACGCACATCTCACTCATATGTGCACCCCTCCGTAACACGCAAGAAATAAAATGCTCATTTTTAATCAGTTAATCGTTGGGGTTTACCGTCCCAAATTGCAAAGTGCAAACGCGCCTCTGGCTCCTATATTTAATTGCATCTAGCACGAACTTTCGCTCACGGTAGAAGCTGCTTTTTCGCTCTAAACCAAACATGCCAACGCCGCCGAAACCAAGCTGACGCGATAGAAACAAAAAAAAAAGACGCGACTTGCATCAAGCGGCTGCGAAACGACGAGAGACAAACGCCAGAAGCACGATAACAAACCGTACGACGCATGCGCGCGCGAGGAAAGAAAAAAGAAACGGCGAATCAGGGAGAGGAGAAACGTGCGCGCGCCCGAAGCAGCTGAAAGGCTGAAATCCTGAAACTTTGCCGTCGCCCGTCGTTGTCTTCGCCATTTTGACGCGTTGTTCAGTTGTTGAAGTTTGGTGATTGCTCAGCTGCGTCGGCGGCGTGTGTACGTGTGTGCGCGACTTTGATCTCGACGCTGGACGTGAACCGCATTTAGCGACGGCAGTGCAACATCCCGTGCTGTGTGCGCGTTGGTTTTGTGATTGTCTGCAGACTCAACTGCGTGACTGAGTGCCCGGCCAACACATGGTTCGGCACAGTCGGGAATATGAACGGTAAGTGGTGCTTCTGTTTTCTCTGCTTCGCGTCCTATCGTCGTTCAGATGTGTAATAGTGCATGCTGTGTCGCCTCTAAAGTACAATAAATAACATTAGGCGCACATACGTGTGATGCCTGATGCGCGTTTAAAAAGCTTTTTTGAAGGCACAGACGTCGCACGGCCAGTCTATCGAAGCTCGCATGCGCCTCGATAAAGTCAATTTGTGCGTTATAATTTATTTGCTTCCCATAAAGCGTGAGTGCGGCAGCGTGTTTGCAGAAAATATACACTGACGCGAAAGCCCGCGGTTATCATGCCGTAATAAGTGATTTAAGGCCAACTATGTTTTCATTTGATTCAGTTGTCATTCTTGGCCGCCTCAGTGGTACAATGGTTACGGTGTTCGGCTGCTGACCCGTAAGTCGCGAGTTGGACCCCGGCCGCGGCGGTCGCATTTCGATGGAGGCGAAATGTTAGAAGCTCGTGTACTCTGCGATGTCAGTGCACGTTAAAGAACAGGCTTCTGAAGTCTTCATTAAGGCGGGCCTCATATTATAGTTTTGGCACGTGAAACCCTCAATATTAATGTTATTATTAGTATTCATACTGGATGTGTTTGTGCTTTTCTTCAGTCTCAGTGTCGACTTGTGTGCGTTATTAACCTGTGGCATCACCCGGCGCTCATGTTTTGGCAGAATTTACGCTGGATACAGAGTGCACTGGGCGCCCTTGTTCTTCCGCCGTGCAACTATGGAAATTTTATCGAGGCACAGAATATTAGTGAGAATGCTTTTCCATAACATTTTTGCATTACACTTTTTTTCCGTGTCTAAGACAAAAAAAAAGCATTTGCATCAATATCGCAATAAAATTATTTTCCTTCCTTCCTTTGCATCATTATCATCATCATCATACCATGGTCTAATGACGTTATTAGGTTGAGTTTAAATGACTAGTGAGAATAAATTCTGCTGCAGGGATATAATTATGGCGAAATGTGACAGTCATCTGCTAAGTGACAGCGTGTATGGTGAAGCACATGCATTTTACGGTATTGTAACTTAATTAGTGACATATATCAGCACTGGAACCTTCCTGGATTTCATGTGAATATTCTCAGCCATTTGAAGATGTGTGAGCTGTGCCCGACTAATGCAGTCACATCAGCGCAAGTCAGCTCAACGCAATCGTGATGGTAGAGAGACAATCGTAAATAATTGTCTTGCATAAGACTATTATGAAGTTGTGAAGAAAAGCTAAGCAGCCATTAAACATTATGGCAGTTAAAAAAACAAATAGTGTTCGGCAAGGACAAGACATCTTTAGTCATTTGTTATGGTTTACTTCTGTAACCCACGTGTAAGCTTCCTTCATTCATGCTTCTTGATGAATGTAAATATTGAATTTACTGCGGCGTCGGAAAGCAGTAGCACGCAGGTCACCGGATAACTCCATCGCAAATTCACAAAGGACGTGCTGTTGTGCACCTACTCCATGCTGTACCATGCTCTGTTTTCAGCTCTTTCATTAGAATGATACCTGGTAAACAACCTAATTTATAAGAAACTCAAATGCTGTGCTTTTGACGAAATAGGTGTGGAGTGAGCTTGAACCTGCAAGTATTTGGTTTTTGGTCTCACCACAGAGGCAGTGCTAATTTGGTTGGCCATAGTGTGAAGTACTTAGGGCAAGAAAAACGCAGCACACAAGGAGATACAGTGAAAAACCGATTGTCCCTTGTGTATCTTCCTTGTGTGCTGCGTTTTTCTTGCGCTAAGTAATTTTTTGTCGGTATGCGCTAACTAGACCCCCCATGAAGTCTTGTGTAGTGTGAAGGTTATCAATGTTGGTGCAGTTGGCAATGCTACACTACTGAACTTGATGTGTATATTTCAAAATGCTCCAAGACTTTATTTGAAAGAAGGAAAGGAAGACATAAATGGTAACACAGGCATGTTTGCCAGCTGTTAATCTGGCTGGCCATGCTGTGCAAACGAAGGGCGTACGAGGGTAAAAGATAGCAGAGAAAAACTTTACAGGAAAGAAGAGTATGACACCTTTTAAAGCCTGTCTCTAAGGTCACTGTGTAGGAAGCACAGCAATGCTTTTAATGCTAATATTAAATGGGAGCAGCAATGACAAAAATCTTACAGCGTAATACTGTGAAATATTTTTTCCCGTAGTAATAGAAAAGCCTTATCCACACTGTCAGTTTGTGTATTGTGTGTTGAATTAATTTTTCGTGTTCGAGTGCTTTAGAATAATAAATTTAAGAGCTAAAGAAGTGTTTCATGCATGGACGTCAAAATGAATTTATGCCAGTTATCTGATATAGGTACTGGCGTGCTTTACAGCTGATCAGTGCGGCGTGAAATACTGAGTCACTTAAAAAAGGATTGGTTCCATGCACCTCGTGATTTAAGTTATCACGGTTAGGAAAATTTTTGCATTCGTTTAGACTTGATAGTTATGTTTATTGAATGTCTAGTGTGTTGGCTAGGTGACATTTAAGTTAATATCAAGCAGTAAGCAGGATGGAAAATTTTCAGAGAATACGTATTTCGTCATTGGCAGCAGCAGGATAGTGCATAACTTATAGGCAGGCGCTGTATACACTGTTGGTTTAGTCAGATACACGTGCAGTACTAACAATGTTGTCTAGGTGTTGCTTTGGCATTAGCATGGTTTAAGATTTAGATGTACATTCAAGAATCAAGGGTGTGCACTGTGGCATGCCTCATAAGTATATATCTATATCTTTTCCCATCTAGCCCAAGTTTTAAAATAATTTATTTGGTTGAACTTGCAGTAAATTTTGAGGGTGAATGAATTATTTTTCTCGTAGGAGTTGCCTCCATGAAACAACAAGCAACACTGCACACTAGCCATCGTACCTTGTTCTTTTGCTATGTGTATCAAAACATGGCAGAAATACATGGACAAGCAATGAGCTCAGTCTTTCTGTATCATATTGCTACATCTTTCAGATTTTATAATAAAAGCATGCTGCACTCGTTGGAGATCCCTCAAGGCAGCGTTTCAATTTTTGTATTTTTGTGATGTTTTTTTCAAAAAGTCTGCAGTAAGAGATGTCATGTTAGTCTTTTGTAGGGCATTCATTTGTATGGATGCAGAAAGCCTAATACACTTCTTTATTTGATATCTTTTTTCAGGAAGGATAGACACTTCTGGCGAAGCAGCGAGAGTTCTGGCCCACCTGTTCGTCTACAGGACGGCCTGTTCTGCGAACACTCATGGGCCTTACAGTACACTATATTGACGATCTTGCACATCACTCAGCATTTAGGATTGCCAGCACTTGGACTCCTGCAGTGTGTTATGCACGATGCTGTGTCCAAACTTTCCAATAAGAGTACACATTTTGAAAATTTTATATGTCTTGAAAAAGGATGTAAACTCATTTGGCTGACTGAACTTAATTCCTGGCTGTTTTACAACCTGTATTTATAGCCTGTTCAATTTTTATGCAACCTCATGGCATATCCAGTCCTTGGCTCTAATGTGTCAAGCCACCACCAGTATTGATAGGCAATTTTTAATTTAAAACTTGTTATTGCCTAACGTAACTTTCCAGTCATTGTATTCAGATTCATTTTACATGAGGTAGTTTCGCATGAGCCATAAATTCAGCTATTAAAGATGGTGAACTACTTTACCGGCAGAAAATGATGGCACGGCACTAGCTGGCATGAAAATATTATAACTGTAGGTCTACTACTTAAGCATAATATTCGGGCGCATCATGGTTGTGAAATAATGCCTAGTTCCCAAGCTTGATTTTAGAAACTTGCATCATCATATGAAAATATGTGAACAAAGGCAACCGTGTTTACAAATTTTGGCAGGTGGATCTATGGTCGACACCACAGGTCTTTATACAACAAAGTTGACTGCACAGTCGTGTATCGTGTTTCACGCCTGAGGGCAAACTAATGCAGTATAAAGAAATTGTAAACTACCATGCCTATTCCACAGTCGCATTTTTCTCAAAAGTGTTGTAAGCCTTCATTCAGTTATCGAATTGCCTTCATTTGTAAGCAGACACCAAGTCCCTTGTGCATGCCGTCTGTTTGGATTTAAATGCATACTGGCATTGCTAAGTATATGTGTCGTGCCTTGTGATGTTTTTTTTTCTGTACTTTCGGTTGTGCTGTGTATCTTGTTTCCTGTGTTCAATAATGAGCATACGTTCTGTACTGTAGATGAAAATGTGTATTTTTACATTGACATTATGGATGTTATTGTTTTGATTCCAATAAAGTACTACAATTCACATTTTTTGTATCAATTCATGTTTAAGAATTTCTAGTGCATTAAAAAAAAAGAGCTTGTATTATGCAAAAGAAATTGTTCAAACACTGACGTATAGATCAGTGGGTCTCAGCCACGTATGTTTCGAAAACCCCTTGTGGAATGAACAGTGGACGTTATGAAGGTAGGTGCCATAAATTAACTCATGTATTGTGAAATAGGTGCCCTTTATTTCACTGTGCGAAAGAATGGTCAAACTGAAGTGTCACGCCAGTTTGATCTCAACAGCTTGTAAATAAGTTGTGCGGTCTCCAGCCACATTCCACCTGTTTCTAGCTATGCTTGCTCCTCAAATATGCAAGCCTGGGAACTGCATATGTCGCAAAATAACGGCAACTGAAGATCTGCAGCCATCTCATGGGGATGGAAAAACGCAAGTCAGCCCCGCCGCAATGCAAATCAGTTGTGCGGTGAAGCATACCAAAAATCAGATGGGGCCCCTTGTAGTGGACAGTATGCCTTGAAAATGGGCGGTTTTATCTTTTGTTCGAGGGCGATACTGTAGATAATCCTTGTGTTATACCAGATGGACTGAACAGATGATTCTTGCAAAATATGCAAATAAGCGACAGGCAGTGAACGGAAACAGACCAACATTCATCGAACATGGATGGGTTGATCATTTATCAACGGTAGCATAATTTGTATAATGAGTTTGGCCGCACCTAAAGGTACACGAGGTAGTACGAGTGCTCGTGCCACCACTTGTGACCTGCTGTGACAAAATATATCCTACGAAATATAAATAAACGTTATTTTCAGAAGAACAGCTGTTTCACTGAGGCATACAATTACGCCATTTTTTCTAGCAAATACTGCACAATTTCTTCAGGAGGACCGCCAAATACACGCGGACATTCGCAACAGAGAAGCGCAACAGTATTATCTTGTTATTATTAGGGAGACATTTCACTCGCGAATTAGTGGAGCTTGGTGCACGCCTACGACGTTCATTATAATGGCGCGCGACAGCAGTGGCGTAGCCAGGGGGTGGCACACCGGGCACGTGCCCCCCCCCCCCCCAAATTTTTTTTCGCCATGGCATACAGAGCGAAAAATGACCATTCCAAGGAGGTGCCCCTCCCGAAATCAAGGCGGTGCCCCCCCCCCCCCCCCCCCACCCCGAAAAAAATTTCTGGCTACGCCCCTACGCGACAGTGAAGAGTAAAGGTTATTTAGTGAAAAGGTAGCTGGTCTCCGTGTATAAAAGCAATTAAATACTGACTATGACTAATTGAGAAGCACTGTATATCGCGCCTCAGCGCGCGTAAGTGCTCATGGTGGAAATATTCGTCTAACTACTCGGAAGGTGCCGCTGACCCGGCGTGCAGCCAGCAACAGTACGTACGCGCGCAATAAATACACATGGTTGTATATGTAAACGCTAAAATACCCTTGTAACTCAGGCATTGACTTATGTAACAATGAGATGACATAGCACATGGTCTACGAACAGCTGAGAACGCACTGGTGCCACTGAAAACACTTGCCGCTCGCGGCAAAAATAACCAGAATCACTCAACAGCACACGCTCGTAGAATACACATACGTGAGTTTCGCTACCTGAAGGTACTTGTCACGCTGGTATCTACGAATTTCGGGCGAGAAAGACATCCACAACTTAGGGTGAACACTCAAAAGGACACACGTTTATCATTTTGCTTGCGGCACGACAGACGACGAACCGAAGTCGGAGCATAAGGTGCTAACGGAGGTCTCCGCGAGTTCATGACGCCGCGTAATCTATTTACGAACTTAATGCAGGCGCAATGCACGCTGACGATGCAAGAACACAAGTTGCAAGCTCCTCCCCCTTTTTTTCAAAGCACTTTGTGAATACATATGCTTGAGAAAACTCATCGCAGCATGCGGTGGCTCTGTGGTGTAGTGGTTAGCGTGTTTGCTCCCGGTGCGTGTGGTCAGTGGTTCGAATCCAGTGTTGTGTATTATTTGTATATGTATGTATGCACTAATGTATGTCTTCTAATAACCCCCAGAATTAAGTATCAATGATATTAATCCGTCAGACGCTCTTACAGTGCCAAAAAAATTTTTTTGCAGCCGCTTTGGCCGCCTATTAACAGCACGCCACGCGTAAGCGCTGCAGGCTGTATGACCTAGAATCTTGCAAAAGCCACGTCAAGTCTATTGTGTTGCTTTCTCTGGGAGCCCGCTGCGTAGTCACATAACGAATTGACTAGCAGCGCCGTAATTTGGACAGATTTTATGCCTGCAGCCGTGGATTCGAGCGAGTATTCGACTGGCAGTGTAGCGAAACGTTTCCAAACATCACGCCTTCATTAACATCTCCCGTCACGACAGCCGGAAGGTTCTGTTTAATCTAAGTGTTGTAATCGCGAGCGCTCTGCGTGTTTTGGTTGCGTGGATGTGTGCGTGTATGTATTTGTCTTTCTTTTTTTGCGCTTGATTAATTTTATACCAGAGCGATTTCAATGTGCCAGCTTTACTCTCTCGGTGGGAGTGCTTTTACTCTATCGCAGACGGAGTACTGTACTCCATGAGAGGGCGTTGGATCACTCTCTTTCTAAAGAGAGTAGTTTCACCCCGGGAAAAGGAGTGCCCTGCGGGACAAGCCAAAACTCTCGCAAAGGGCGTAAAAGCACTCCTTTTGTTCTAAGAGTGTAGATTTAATCAATGTAGATAAGGCATTAGGCCACCATAAAAAGAAAGTTTTTTTCGAGCCTGGTGGCAGACATGTCACCGCCCCGTTATAAAGGGGACGCTCATAGCATCCATCCATCCATCCTCAACGGAGCTACCGCGATAAAAAAAAAATTAAAAAAAAAAAAAACAGGCGCTGCGCCGTGCTCCCGACCGGGCTGCAGAAATTAGGCGCCTTTTCCTTCTTCGAACCACAACGACCATATATAAATGGAGTGAAGCGCGCGCGAAATGCATTTGCATTTCCTCACGATTCCCTTCGGGGAGGTGGGGGGCATTTTTTTCTATGATGTTTATTTTACACTTCTAGTGGTTGCTGTGTTTCAAGCCTTGAGTTGCTCCGTTCTTCCTCGGATGTGTTCTTCGCGAGATCACGTCCGCCGCGGTGGTGTAGCTCTTACAGTGCTCGGTTGTTGACGTGAAGGTCGCGGGCTCTATCCCGGCCGTGGCGGTCGCTTTTCGACGGAGGGGAAAAGTTAGAGGCCCGTGTACTGTGCGATGACAGCGCACGTTAAAGAACACCAGATGGTCTAAATTTACGGAGCCCTCCTCTGCGGCGTGCTTCATATCGTGGTATTGGCGCGTAAAACCCTAAATATTATTATCGCGAGATCATCGGGTGAAGCAATTGATCGTGCAATAGCCTCTCGCCTTTAACAAATTGGCCTGGTTTCGAATTTTTAGTTTACTGGTCGCCCCGTACAATTTCTGTGAGGAAAATGCCACGGTAATGATGAATAACGTGAAAATCAAGTACAAAGCAGTAGATGGAGGCGCAGATAGACAAAATGCTTGTCAAGTTGCTCAGAAGCGTAGGTATCTCTACATAGGCGTGCGCAGGGTTTTCCTTCAGGGGGGGGGGCGAAGGTTAGGCGAAGGGTCGTCGCAGCGCCCCCCCCCCCCTGCCTATTATGTCAATGCATGGGGCTGACTTTGCGCCCCCCCCCCCCGCCGAGTCGCAGCGCTTCCCTTCCCTATTATGTCAATGTATGGGGCTGAATTTGCGCCCCCCCTCCTAGGTGACTAGGGGGGGCGGCCGCCCCCTCTGCCCCCCCTCGTGCGCACGCCTATGTATCTCTAGTTGCGTCGCCATCTGCCATGCTGCACACACATAATTGCTCTATGGTGGGGCTGGGCAAGGTCAGTACGCGCAGCACTTGGTTCAGGGGTTTCAAACTCACTTCGACTGCCGGGCTGCAGTCGCCAAATTTAGTCTCATTATTTAGTTTCCCAGAAATTCAAGGACAATGGAAAAGGGGGCAGTAGAAAGTAGAGGCGGGGGGGGGGGGAAGTGAAAAAAAAATGTTGGCTAAAATTTCCATTTCACGATAGAACGCATTTATTTACAGAATGGCCCACCAACCCAACTGCCGAGCAGCACGCCTGCCAGCCGAACATCCGGAGTGACTTGCCCGTGTCTGTCTGCAGCTTGACACCGCCTACCATGTGTCAGCCTCGGTCACCATCTCCACGGCCCGGCAATGGCTTTCATCTACGCCCCCGGGAAATTAGCCAACAGCTGAGGTTTCTGGACATACTGCTTTTCACGTAAGATTACCCCGCACCTCCACAACAATTGCGACGATGGAACGCGTTTATTTACAGAATGGAGAATAAATGCAGAGGCGTAGGACTGTTGGTTTAGCTGTTAAAGATACAAAACAGTGAAGTGAACAGCCCAATATGGGACACCAAAACCCATCAGCAATATAGCCTATAGAATACCGAAATCGAGGCGCCGATAGTGAAGTATCAAGTCTTTATTTTCAGGTTATGTTTAAGCATGTGGTGTCCACGTGCGGTACCTTACAAAAATGTCTTAGACTAGTCTTGCTGTGTACTTCTTGGACATGTTTACTAAATAAGTGAAAAAAAATGTGGGACAAGGACAGTCTTTTGTAAGCTGGGCTGCTGGCTAGAGATACACAAGCCATATGCTTGACCTTTGATTTAGTCGTGCAGGAAACTTAAGGGAAGGCAATATATTTGTGCTAATCATTTTATGTGCTAGTAGTAACACCCTATTGCAAAAACCAGCGCCCCCAGCGTGATACCAGTACGTTTTCTGGCGCTGGATCGCACTGGGAACACTGGTACACGCTGGGATTCACTGGCACTTCGGTGAGCGCACTGGGACAGAGCTGGGTCGCACTGGTAGGGGCGTTGGCTTGGCCGCTGTGACGCTGGCGCGTACTGGGAAGCGCTGGAAACGCTGGAATTTTCACTGGAGTGCGCTGGTGCACACTGGAGCCTGCACTGTTTCTTCCAGTGCGGCATGCACGTTTCTGTAGTGTGTGCGGCAGAATGTTTCGGTATCTTTGAATATAGAATGTTTGATTCGATGGTACCAATGGATGCTACCCTAACAGGCAGGCCCGTAGCCAAAACTTTTTTTTCGGTAGCCTTGAAAAACACCGATTTTTATTATTTTTTCTCGGTAAACGCCCCCCTTCCATCCGAATTTCGAGGGGAGACCCGGGCCCCCTAGCCCCCCCCCCCCCCGGCCAGGGGGCCTGCTACCAGGTCCCAAACATTTTCACAACTTCTAGCTTGGCAGAGAAAGAGAATGATAAGCGCAAGACATTATGTACTATATGCGAAATCACCGTCATTTTTATTTTTTCCTTTGGAATGCAGAAAAAATTGCGTTAATAACACAAAGGAGCCAACGCTGATTATTTTGCTTGTTAGCTTGCTTTTTTTTTCTTATTCACGCAGATTCAATAACGGCGTTAATTCTTGCGGAGAACGTAGCAGCGATGAATGCACTTTTTGTGCATGCGCCGCGCATATACCAGTCTGGCATTAGGGATGGGTTGTTGTAATGATTACATTTTGCAGTGTTTATAAGTCTGGAGGCGCCGGTCCTACCAGAAACAGCAAATCGTTACATCGCCGCACAGTTGGCGAGAAGCAATTGAGCTCTGGCTTCGCAACCCCACCCAACGGAGGTCAGAAAAACAGCCGCTGTTCGATATCAGCACACCGGAAACGCATCTCTGGCACTGTTTGCCCTTCCACTCACTTCAGCTGAACTTTAGTTAACCATTAGAAAGGTTCTGAAGCTTGAATGCAGAAACTTCAACCATCGCAACTCAGCTGCGCCGAGACCGGTCCTACCCAGCGAGACTCCCTGCGAGCGTTAGGCCTAGTGTGCCGGCCGTGTCCGTCTACATGTTACCGGCGCTTCGCGCTTTAAGTACACGCAATTCTAAAGCGTAAGGATGACTGTAAAGTACAGTTTGGACGTTCGTTAACCTAAATCAACCATTGTTCCTTGTGTACGGTGTCCGCACAAGGAGCGATGACCATCGAAGCGACGCGCTTTCAGCAACGCACACAAGCTGAAACCGAAAGCTGCCGGCCGCGCTACCGGTACTTCTCGTGACTCTTATGTAAGAACGCATAATTGTCAGTCGGTAATTTGGTACGCCTTAGTGAACTAACATAGTGACATATTCCTTTAGCGCATTGTATTTGTATTTATTTGAGCGGTTTCTTAGTTATAGGTATCGATAGAACTGCAAATCTGTACATTGGCACGCCCGCTGTACTGGCGTATCGTCGCTTGCGCGATAACACTACTCAATACTCAATCATGTACGCACCTGTTTATCGAACTAGTCATCATAAAACCTCTGTAAATGTTGACCAGTAGCAAGAGCGAGAAACGGCTATTAAAAAAATCGGCAGTAACAGCCAGCAAACAGTGCCTGCTCTAGGTGTATTTCATATTTTTCATAGTTAACATGTGAATTCTTAAAGAAACTTAGCACTCTTGCCATTATCGGCATGTCATCCGGTACCGGCCGCCGTTCGTTTGTGTCTAATAAAGACGCAGTTGTTATTTGGAAAGGAAGATCGCGTCTATCGTGACTGTGCGACATGTAAACATGAAGCCGAACCGTGTGTTTGTTGGTTAAATAGTTGTTTTACGCACAGCTAAGCATGTTCCGGCGTGGCGTAGTGGGTAGAGCACTCAGTTCGGAATCAGGAGGTGGCAAGTTCGAATCCTCCTGACAGGTACTTTTTTTTTTTCATATGGCTTTTTTTTTTCTTTTTTTTTTATTGCGTTAATGCGTTCTCTATCACTTCTTTCACTAATATATTTATTTATGGCACATAGGCACCGCTATTTCAAGCTGTAGAGCCGTATTGCGCGGGAGTACCAGCGCCTCCCAGCAAAATGCCGCTCCAGCGTCCCAGTATCCAGCGCGATACTGGGCCCATAATCCGGCATGGCACTGGACGCTGGTACCCAGCGGCGCTGGGTTTTGCGATAGGGGCAGTAAGTGTGCATATTCAATTGTAAGCTTAATTGGAAGTAGTGCAGCATATATATATAAATCATCATTGACAGAAATGTGTGCCAGTTCAGTTAAGTTTATTAAGCTAGTGCATGCCTTGCTTGTTGCTGTATTTGCCTGGGAAAAAACGATGTCAATTATTAGTCCTGCCATTACATGTCTTTGATGAACCAAACATGTTCTATCTTATACCAGCTCTTTATAGTTAAGTGGCACTATTGCAGAAGCTTCTTATCATAAATGGTTTAGGCTGTGATGGTGTATCAATAACATTACTTGATTGTGTGGTACTGTAGTTATCGCTTTCTTTGTGCTTTGCAAACAAGCATGAAGCCAAAAGGTGGGTCTTACTTGCAGTATTCACAACCAAGAGGTTCATTTAGGGAAAGTGGTTACAGTGCTGAATTAGATTATGCATTTGTTAATTGGAGAATGTCATTTCTGATATGTCAACACGCTATCTGATCACAGAATTCTGGACAGTGCGGTTACTGATTTTGTGGCATGCCAAGCACTATGAAATTGGACTGACGAAACAAGGGGAATGGATTAAGGCCTCGTTGTCCTTGTTAGACACAACCTGCCAAAGCGAACAGTTAATTAAGCCAAGGAAGGCATAGGGGAGATTATTTTAGTTTTTAACTAACTGTAGTGTGGTAAATATGACAAATTGAAAGGAAGAGCTTAAATCTGGGCATGTTGGCAAAACATACCCAAGATTTAAAAACATGCAAGAGCAGCAGAGGTGACAGAAAAAATAAGTGTTCAATCTTTCCTGTACCCTCTGGTGTTCTTACACTTCTACAAAATCTTGAGTTATCTTGAAATCTTCACATTCATGATGAAATGCCATAAGGTTGGCTCATTACAATCCATTGTGCACATAGAGCACACATTAATTTATTTAATATTGTGATGAGTGCTGATGGAGTTTTCTAGGCAAATTACGTTTTGCAAACTGCGTTTTTCATCACTTTTTTTAGTACTCAAGTGCGGGCAAGCTTGACATAAAATCCATAGCTACATTTCTCTGCAAAATTCATTACTCCACTAATACTTGCTTTAATGCATTCTGAGCTCATCATTCAAGGTCAAATTTTAGTATATCAACATATACCTGTGTTTAACTATCATGTTTGCATGTACTACTTGCGTACTGTAAGGCCTCTATTCTGCAGAAGCTGATGGAATGTTTTTTGTGCATGTACCCAGCGCAGACAACTGACCATTCAAGGGACTGAAGCAGTGGACAGCTTGCTGTGAAAGATCGGAGCATTCTTCCTTAGGTCTGGACAAGCCCATATTAAGTGGTAGGTATTTGTTTTCATGTCTACAAATGGGCAGTTCGGCCATTTTTGACCAATCTAGAAGTGAAATCGAGAAGGTAGTTCTTGGCTTGTTGCTGCATAATGTGAGGAAAACAGGGCACACTTAGACAGTGATGGAGTCAGCAGCATGACACAAGCTGTATACATAAATATTTATTTAAAACAGCAGGGAAAGTTACTTGAAAGATGTGACGCAAAGTTAGAAATGAGAAGAAACAAGAGCAGACAGAAAGAACGCCAACCAATAAACCTAGCACGGCAAGAAGCAAAAGTGATCAAGCGTGCGTAGTCCTCAGCCTGAGTAGAAGGTGAAACAGACTGGAAAGGGCCCTCTCTAGAAGAAATGAAGCTGAATAGTACATTTTGTTGGGCCAGTTAATGTATCGTTACTTGAAAGACGTGCGCTTGGTTGCTTTTGCTTCTTGCTGTGCTAGATTTATTGGTTGGCGTTCTTTCTGTCTCTGCTTCTTTCTTATCGTTTCTAACTTTGCATCACGTCTTTCAAGTAATGATTTCAAGTAGCGAGTGGCAAGAAGTTTACTTCACAAATCATCCTATCAGTGCGCCCGCACCATCAAGCGCACTGGCAGGAAACGTAATGTAGTGGCTACATGCATGAGATTGCTCATAATCTCATGAAAATTACTGGTTGCTTTGACGTATCTGTTGTGTTTAGTGCCCCTCAAGGACTTCTCAGCCTTTGCAAAATTAGTGTGCTTGGGAAGAAGCCACCAGTGATGTGCTGAAAGAAACATATATCTAACTGGAGTAAAACTGAAAGGGGAGCTAGTTGGTACACATTCATCTTAACTTTTTTAGCGCAAACAAACACGCGGACAAAGAGAGGGAACGACACCAGCGCTACTATCAACTGAAGGCTTTATTCAGCAAAGGAAAACATATATACCGAAAATGGCACCTGCTGCCCATGCGCACCGTCGTAGGTGCATTGTCCGGAGCTATCGCGCCGTATCTGCTGCTACCCCCTTTCTTTCATAAGCGACACTTCTTTTATTGCGATAGCAATTATATGGACACTCGCGGCTGGTTTTCGCCGTCGGCGTCCGCGTCGGCGTCATTTGCCGTATATGTATATATATAACCGGGCCCGCCCGTCGTTTGTGAGCGTGAAAAGACGCGAGGGGGGGGGGGTCCCTCGAGCGACCTTCGATTTTACGAGCGGGGGCGCGCGCGTTATCTCCCCTTCTCGGCGGCCGACAGCGGGCGGGGGGGGGGGGGGCGATTTTACGAGCGCGGGCGCGGGCGCGCGCTTTATCTCCCCTTCTCATCTCCCCTTCTCGGCGGCCGGGCCGGCGTACCCTTCTACGTGCTGCGCTCTCAACGCGAAGAGAATTCTCTTAAACAAGCGTTTTCTAGAGTTGCGTGAGATCGGATCCAAAAAGAGTTAGCTACCAGCCTCACTTCGTATAACATTACAATTTTTTGCTGTCGCATTCATTGCTTCACCCTTGCGGTGAAACTGTGACTTTTTTTTTCGGAAATAGTTAATGACGGGTGGCTTCAGTTGATAGTAGCGCTGGTGTCGTTCCCTCTCTTTTTCCGTGTGTTTGTTTGCGCTAGAAAAGTTATTAAGATAGATCTAAGTTCATTAGATGTCCTGATCACTCAGTGTATCTGATCTCATTGACTTGTGGAAAATTCTACAGTGGCCACTCTATTATATAACTTAAGGATCATTTGAGAGAGCAATGAGGAAAACACAAAGGCAGGGCTCTAGCCGTGCTATTCGACTCATGTGGGTGTCAACATGAATTGGATGAATTTGACAGGATTGTCAGAAATTAAAAAAGTTAGTCCCGAGATACTTCAAGCCGAATTGATTCAACATTGTGCACACGGTGTGTTTGTACACTATCTGTTA
Source organism: Rhipicephalus appendiculatus (assembly GCA_030522465.1). Taxonomy (NCBI): domain Eukaryota; kingdom Metazoa; phylum Arthropoda; class Arachnida; order Ixodida; family Ixodidae; genus Rhipicephalus; species Rhipicephalus appendiculatus. The sequence continues at coordinate 14,006 of JALIZH010013952.1, read as the reverse complement.
GTTTGTGCGAAAAGGAACTTTCATTCCTTTGTGCCGATTTCAGATAGTTTGCTGTCATGCCTGTGTGACATGCGCACTCACTTCACCTATTTCTGTCCATATGTATTTTTCTGCGGTTTCAAATAAGCATTTGTTATAGTTAGCACTGGTGCCGTGTTGCTTTCTCCGTCCCAGTCTAAATGTGCACTATTTACTCTTACTCACCCATTCGAGGGACTTATTGCACCTATATTATGAGGAGCTCCAACACAGGAAACAGTATGTAATAGCAAGTGCTTGTCATATTGCTCAAACAGTTGCGCAGTTGGGTACACTTCACGCTGTTGTTCTGGGTCACCTAAAATGTGGCCGGTTGGATCAGCGTGATGTGACTTGTACCCAAAAGAAATGTCTTCAGAAGGGCGCTCACCATTTACACACTTGAGCTCAAATAAAGAGCCAAGTCTTTTGCACTTCATTACAGCCTCTACAATGGAAATCTTACACTTTTTGGACGTCGCATGCTTTCTGCTGCTTACAAGTTGCCTCAGTGGTCACTTTAACCGATCCTGTCGCTCTCTTGTCACCTTTGAATGAAGCCAGCTTCTTTTCCGACGAGCCCGGGAACTCACTAACACTGCTAGTGAAATCGCCCCCCATGGCAGTGATTTCGTAAGCACGTTTACAGCCTCGCAGGCCTCTGTGGTGTAGTTGTCAATGCAGTCAAATTCATTGTGCTTCATTGGTTCTCTTTACACAGCCCCTTTAAAAGTGTGTGACTGCTCCTTTTGGAGAATAAAGTCACTTTTTTTTCCTGCATTCACTACACAAACCCCTAGACAACAAATTTTAAACATAACTTACTTAGATGTAGTATGCGTTGCCCTCAGAATGAAGCCCAATACATAGAGCGAAAAATTTTTTCCAGAATGGTGGCAAAAAATACATTCTAAATCTTTAATGATATATGATATCAATAGCTTCAACAGTAAAGAGAAGTGGGTGAAAGCATGCCTGAAGCTATGTCCTGTTAATGGCTGCAGCTGACTGCACTTTCATGTGGGACGGCCACTCAAAGATGGAGAAGAAATGACTCAATAGAACCTGATTTCTTGTGTCACTGTCTCTCACTGAGATGCCTTTTTCATTTCCTTTTTTTATCATATATTTTTCAGTCCTTCCTCAGTGAAAGTAGGCTGATCAAAACTGAAACAAGTGAGAACGTTTTTTTCCCCATCAAGCTGTCCAACTAAACTTTTTTCAGTGTACAGTTCCAATCTTTATGAAGCATTTCAAAAACTTTTCTACTGAAATATACATAATGCAAGCTCCCTCATCCTGAGAAGCAGTGTTTAAAGCCAGGGGCATCTGAGCTTCTGTGGATTTTTGTTCTTTTTAGTGCGCGATTGCAAGCTTCAGTAATTGTCATGTCTTAAATATGTGCTGTTGGTAACATTTTGACTGTTTAAATAATTTTTGTTCATTACTGAGCTCTATCGCTGCATTGGTTCTACTATATTGAGATGTACAGAAAAAAGGGGGGGAAAGTTTGCTTTTTTCTGTGAAGGTTAACTTTCGGGAGAGTCCTTTGCTTTGTTGGTGGTCAATTAAAGCGTCATTTTAGTTGTAATTATGAACAACATAAATTAAGATACCTAGCATTAGTGATAAAATTTAGGAAAAAAAAGATACTCAGTAACATCACATCTTATTGCCAAGGGCCTCTATATATTGTGCGATGTTTTGTGCGAATCTAGACAAGAGTGCCAAGGATGAATACATAAGAGATCAGCTTCAGTTTTCTCTGTTCTGAGGTGGAGTTTTATTTTGTAGAGTTACTCTTAAGTAGGGTTTCAGATTTGACAAATGATTTTGTGTGTTTTTTTTAAGATATATGGGAAACAAGAGGTTTCAGTCATTAAGCACCATTGTCTTCATTAGTATACTGCAAAAACATTGCTAGGAGCCTGAGTGTTACTGTGTAATGGCAGCATTTAGGCCTTCATTTTATATTCCGTAGGTAGGGCTAGTGTGGCCCTACATTATTTGTTTTTTTTTTTCGGCCATTCATTCTGTTTTCCTTTTTTCTCAGCCTCATTTTAATAAGTCATATGGTTTCGGAAGTACTTCAAAGGTACCACAGAATGTAAAGTGCACTCTCACTTATCCCGTGTAGTTAGATGCCTGTACAATCGTGAACAAGCTTAACACGAACGCTCTGCAGTGTGTCCTGAAACAGTTTGATTGATGCTAGCGCCACGTAGCTCTGGGTTCTATTGCTGAGATGTTGCCCATGGATGCCAACATACTATCCAAGCACACCGAGGTATTATCTCCGCAACAGTGCCCAGCACTTCGTGGCTGGAATGTCGTCTGCGCAGAAGTCATTTGTCTTTTTTTTTCTGTGAACACTACATTTATTCACTGGTGCAAGAGTTTTAGGAACACATGCCCTGTCTTTTATGAGTTTGAGCATGCTGTGCATGCATCAAAACTCAAAACATGCTGCTGTGTGGGTCGTTTGATTTTGCAAGGTAGATGCAAAATTCAATTATGACACAGATTGCCTTCTTTCTTTTGGTTCAGTTGTCCCGATATTTTTCGTTTCTTCTCTTTCCAGATGAGCCAGGGTGCGAACGGTATATTCGTACAGTTTGGCAGAATAAACCCCATCTTCATGCGTTCAGAGCCGCTGGATGTTCACTGTTTACTTGGCAAGAAGTTGTATGTATGCATGCTTCCTGCCACAGCTCTCCGCTGTCTCACACATTGTAGGAACCACAGTGAATGCTATAACATTTGCTGAGGAATATGTGCGCCAAATAGTGCATTTTGTTGCTTTACAATATGACACCACACTGTGCTTAAAAAGCTGTATTATAGGTGTTGTGTGGTGAAGAAAGTCATGGGGCTTTACTTGTAGCTACCGCAATGGTTATTGACTGATGCCAGCGGCAGCTTCTGCTTTGCTTCTAAGAAGTTGTTAGAGAGAGGATAAATATATTATGCAGTGATGGCGACAAAAATTTCCACTGGATGTTTAACAAAAGTCATCAGGACATACATACATGCACACATAGCCCCTGTTGAAATGTATATGAGGCTAAAAGTGCCATGATATTTGGTCTGCCAATTTATTTGTTATGGCTGAACAGCAATATGTGTTCTTGTATTACCAGGCTATTTGTGATTGGCGTCCAACTATATTTGCACCAGTTTCATCCTGACCAGATGAGATTTTGTCAGACCCTCGGCTTCATAAAGCCAAACTACATACAATTAATTTTTATGTGGTGCCAGGACACTTCAGTTGTCATTGAAGTAACCGACAAAATACAATCTCACTTGTAGCCCGACATACGTGTCAGCAGGGGCAGTGTGTACATGTATGTCTTTCCTCGTGACTTGTTTTAAGCATCCATGTATATTTTCGTTGCAATCACTACGTAATGTGCTTATCCACTCTCCAACAACTTCGTAGCTAAGTAGCAGCTGCTGCTGGCATGAGTCAATAACCATTGCGGTAGCTGCATGTAAGGCACCGTTACTTTCTTCACCACACAGCACTCATTATTACTACTTTTTAGGCACAGTGTGGTGTCAAGTTGTGTGCATTGGTGACTGTAAGGCAACAAAATCACTGTGTCGCACATCATGTTCCTCATTACATACGAAATTTCCAAGGAGCATTGCATACAGCATTCCTCGGGTGACATTACGTACAACATTTCTAGGCGACATTACGTAAGGCATTCATAAGGAGACATTACGTACGTTTCTACGAGACATTACGTACATCGTTTTAGGAAACATTACGTATAACATTCCTAGGAGACATTACGTACAACGTTTCTAGGAGACATTACGTACAACGTTCCGAGGAGACATTACGTATAACGTCTTTAAGAGACATCACGTAGAAGATTTTCAAAGAGACTCCGTTTAAGGAAATTGTAATAATTTGGAAAAGGAAAAGTATTCGGCGACACTTTACCTTCAGCTTCTTACGTAAACAGAGGCCCAGATTTTTAACAGTACACGGTGTACTGTTCACACAAAATGGCTAGCAGGAGATTTTATACGGCCACCGTTCGGCGTCTCTTCTTTCCTTCGGTCTTCTTTCTTCGACGCATTCCAGGAGGTTACGCTCATCGCATGCATTGATCAGCCAGATGTACCGCAGCAACGGAAGCACAGCTTTCCACTCTTTGGCACTTCTTGCTGCGCGTGCCTCGGCTTCTTTTTTTTTTAGCGCTTCCTTCTGCGGTTTTGATACACTTTTATATACTTGCGCTAAGAAATGCGAACCTTTCCAGAGGACGTCACAAGAAAGGTTCTTCTCGAAACACTACCGCTGGTGCATTGTAATAATTCAAGTACATGACTGCTTATGAAACGGGACAATCGCGGTGACCGAGGCCGAACGCGTCCCCTTCGCTCGTTAGAAGAGGGAGCCAAAAAAAAATTCGCATACTCGAGGAGACTTGAAGTTTGCATGCACTACAGTAATGATGCCTCCACCGCGATTATTTTGAAATGTGGTCAACCCGTGCATCACTGAAAACCAGATTTTATAACATTATCATGATATACGTGTCAGGCTATCCTTTCTTGGTCCAACTTCTACGCAGTTGAAGCAATACGTCGGCGTGAATATGACACTTGAATTGTTTTCCTCCTGCTCATGAACATTCATTGACTGTGCGATTCGTGCTTATCAAACTATGCGTTATGCAATAATAAAGAATAATCGTCGATTTGTTACAGGGTTATTAGATGTGAAGCATCTTATGGCGAAGCTTAATCCGTTGGTGGTGTGCGGCGTGGCCTCCCTTACTGCGCATGCGCAAACCCTTTAAAAAAATAAAAATAAAAAAAACCTCTCCTCCCCCCTCTCTCTCCTCTAGGCATCCCTCCCCGCGGCAACCACACCCTCACTGCGCATGCGCCTCCCCTCCTCTCTCCCCTCCTATGCTCCCCCCCTCTCTCCTCTGGGCATCCCTGCCTGGGCTCCCACTGCGCATGCGTGTCCCCCCTCTCTCACCCCCTCCTACGCTCCCCCCCTCTCTGGGCATCCCTGCCTGGGCTCCCACTGCGCATGCGCGTCCCCCCCTCTCTCACCCCTCCTACGCTCACCCCTCTCTCCTCTAGGCATCCCTGCCTGGGCTCCCACTGCGCATGCGCGTCCCCTCTCTCACCCCTCCTACGCTCCCCCCTCTCTCCTCTAGGCATCCCTGCCTGGGCTCCCACGCGCATGCGCGTCCCCCCCTCTCTCTCTCCTCTCCTACGCTCCCCCCCCTCTCTCCTCTAGGCATCCCTGCCCACAGCGTCCACACCCCACTGCGCATGCGCGTCCCCACTCTCTCTCTCTCCTCTCCTACGCTCCCCCCCCTCTCTCGCCTCGTGACGCCGACGCAGGCACCGTCTGCTAGCGAGTTTCTTGGTTGAAAAAATTGGCCGCGTATCTGCGTGCTTCGCTGCAAATGTCGTCGAAAGACGATAGTCTTGTGCCGACTGCACTGCATGAGCGGCATGAGTACCACAATTTAATAGCTGGGCTAGCCGCTGGGCTCGTTTTTCGGACGTTTTCCGGGCGCGCTTAGACGGACGCCGGCGTTTCTACGCTGAAATTTGGTCGTCGGTCTTTTCTCTGCGTTCTCTGATCATGTCTTGTAGAGTGGGTCGTATTTCATCAAGCGGCCATATATGTTTTGCCTTGCCTGAGACAGCGCTCTTCTACGATGAATCAGCCGCATCTGGCTGGCATTGATAAAACAGAAGAGGACGCCATCTACAGCACTACCGGGGAACATCGGCTTGTGTTGAACAATGCTGCTGCCAGGTGGCAGCACCACAGCCAGCCACAGCGTCGAAGTTAAATCACTGGGCGGAGACTTGTTTTGTACACAGCAGCGCCGCGTAATAAACACTAGGATCTTTATAATTACGTATCTATAGATTTTGATTTAAAGGAACTCTGTGAATAGTACTAAGGTATTGATGTTGTGCCTCAGGTATGCGTAATATTTGATTTTTAATTGCCCACGCTCACCCGTATGAACACATGCTGCTTGGTCAAGATTGGAGGTCGTAAGGCAGGGGGTTAAAGTTTGGCCAGCTAGCTGAATCGTGTGACGTGCCGACAAACAGACAGACAGACCAAAATTTCTCCGTTTAGGTATCCCAATAAAGACTATCGTCTTTAAAAACCGACTGCTCGCGCTGCACAACCGTTCACTGTCCATCGCGTATATATGGCAATGGATCTTGACCTCCAAGGTGGTGCCGGTGGGAGATTTCTCCTGTGCGTTGTTGAACAATAAAAATTCGCAGCGTGCGCGTTAACTAAAAGCCGACTGCGGGTCTCTGTGTACAGTCGGAATCTTCTGTCTCTCATTGCCCATTAGCAGCGATTGGCATGTTCCAGTAGGAAACACCGCTCCATCACTGCGTGCTTTGCGCCTCCCCAGTTTTCTCTCCTGTGCAACGCTGCGATAGCGCCAGCGTCAACGCCACGGCCAGTGTAAGCGTTAGCGCCCGCTGCTTCACATCTACACTAGCGGGAGATGGTGTAATTTTTTGCAATTTTGTTCACCCATGAATATCTGAATCAGCAACGGAAACGCGGATACTGACAAAACGTGAAGTCGACCATGCAGGGAAGCTGCTGAAGGCGGAAAGTGAAGTGCACGGAGAATTAACATTGCTCCTCGCGGTGAAGAGTAGGCAAAATAGCTATACAAACCGCTCGCCATACGGCGCGTTGTCAGTTTTACGTATACTTATCACAAAACCCAAAGAAATGTCTGAAAGTATTGTGTAATAAGTAGCTGGCAGGTACGTGTGAGCATATTATATACGAATACTGAATGACATTATCAGAATGTCACTGAGTAAGTATAAATATATGCATGCGCAGAAATACAATAATTCCACGGCGCATATGAAGAACCGGAACGCTGTTTTTTTTCGAGAGATGCTAATTGTAATGTTTACATTTCTATGTAATTGGATCAAGAGAGCATCCCTGTGTGACACACATGGCACAACTTATAATGAAGAATATCTGTCAATCACCTGATCTGCTTAATCATTGGTTTAGGGGCAGACCACATTTGAACGACACGATGCTTGTGGTCGAAGGTGTGACGTTATGATGTATGCAAGATCTAAGCCAACTCCAAAGGACATTGCTTTGTGTTTTTTCGTGGGATAGAGGAAAGGCACGCCTCTCGCCACGGACACCGCAACTGAAGTGCTCTAAGCAGACATGTCCCAGAATTATTCCAAAGCTCCAGCGTGTGTATTCAGAAAAGGGCGGGCCACATGACATTCTCCATGAAAGTTCTCATCAATATGTATACATATTTGTACGCTGCATAATAAAGCCGCAGAAAGAAGTACGATAGATTAGGTATGCACAGAAAGAAGCACTTAAGGAAGAGCCACGCTTCTTTTGCTAGGCGACACTTGACTGGGTTGATCATGCGCGCTACGACTGGTCCGGATTGTGTCTCAGAAAGATCGAAGGAAAAAAGAGGCACATACCCTTTGTCCGGCTACACCTGAGTTGGTAGAGCGGTTATACTGAGTGCAGCCCCCCTGCAAATAATAGGTGATCAGAACCGCGCTTCTCCTTAAGTATACTGATGTGTGCGGCATACCATACCTGCTGGCACGTTGTTCATAGACGATGAAATTCAGAGGGCAGCCAAAAAGAGAACGATTCAAAATCCTTTACTTTTTTCGCTCGGGTTGTGCGTGGAGTGTCTTCATTTCAGTAATGCTACTAACTCACTCAAACCATTAACACTTACGTGCAGCATATATAACAATACACGTGCAACTCATCCGCCTTTCTCCTTTGCTGAAACCCGAATGCGCTTTCTTTATGTTGTTCAGGTGATATGCTTTTTAATGGTTCAACTGACAACTGTGACATAGTTTGAAAAAGGGAAGCCTCTGCCCACAATATCACACGTAATTGCATTTTTCAAAAACTTCAGTTTGTTTTCTTTTTTTGTGTGTGGGTGCAAAACACAAAATTGATAGTGATAACAGCTTTTGCAATATAGGGGCATTGTTCGATTTCTCTGAGCATGCGCTGTAGAACACGGCTTGTGAAGGCGTACAAGACTATGTACCTAAACGAAAGCTTAGTTTAAAAAGAATTCAGAAAGAGGACCAAATCAAGCATTGTACAAAAAAAAATTCACATTTTATTGCTCTCATAACTTCAAAGCAGAAGGTGTCAATGATAGAGTGATAGTCATCCATACAATACACATAGGTTTATTGATTATCTTTAAGACTATTGATTCAGTGATTGTCTAGCTGTTAGATGGTCGCCGGTATTCAAAGCGTTTCTCCTTGCTTTCACCTGTGGTTAGTACAAATTTACAGCAGCAGATGGTCGGGATCTGCACTGACACCCTCTCTTGATGCACGCACAATCATGTTTCTTGAGTCAATATGTCAGTTGTTGATTCCACAATCTCCTTGCTGGACAGTAGATCCTAAAAGGAGAGTGCCGTTATTTTACGCTATAGCAATGGTTACTGCCGCATTGCACACAACTGCTGATAACATGCGATGTTAGATACAAATTAACCCCTCCCTCCACACACACACACAAAAAAAGGGGGGGTCACTTTACCAACACATAAGCGCTCCTACATCGTTAGTATCCTGTGCAATACGTTCATCGGAAAACAAAAATTTTGAATTGAGAAAGCACGTTAATCCCACATGTAATTTACGTCTCTTTAGCAAAAGAGTCAGCGAACAATAATTTAAGAGACAGTTTCGCAGCAGAAACACGACACCAGGTGATTAGGACCAGAAATGTTACAATCAACATTTTTTACAACAACATCTACGGTTTTACGTCCTAAAACCACGATATGATTATGAGAGACGCCGTAGTGGAGGGCTTCGGAAATTTCGACCATCTGGTGTTCTTTAACGTGACTGACATCGCAGAGTACAGGGGCCCTTACCGTTTCGCCTCCATTGAAATGTGAAAACGCGACCTTCGGGTCAGCAGCCGAGCACCATAACCACTGCTCCACTACGGTAGACCAACATTTTTAAGTGACCGTACTTAGCATTTCATGTGGAGCTTGATTATGTTCGTACCTACTTGTTCTCCTCAAGCGGTATATTCCACTTGGCAGATCATATTCTCGGCTGCACCGAACAAAGTCATATCGGCGTCTGGGAGTTTCTGCATGATAGGAGATCCTCATAACACGCCTTGGGCGGGATGTATGCTGTAAACAGTTTCAACGTAAAACACTGAATTTGGCAAAAAAAAAAAAAACTATTTGGGCTGTCTACGTACCTTCAAACAGTCCGGCTTCGACAGTTACATTACATCTATACCGATTCAGCTTTTCTAACCACAATCACACGTTGCTTACACCCTAGAACAGAACAAGAACAAAAAAAAAAGTAATCTTACGCCAAAGAACTATAGAACATCGAAAGACATACAAACCACACCGTCTGGGCGGGATGATACATGGTGAAGGTAGAAAACCCGATGCACTGAGCCGACCTAAGCAAACATTTCAGAACGCGTGCGCGTGCGTGCGTGCGTGCGCACACACACACACACACACACACACACACACACACACACACACACACACACACGCGCGCGCGCACGCACACACACACAAAAGCACGCGCCAACATACACACAGACGCACGCGCACACACTCGCTCACTCACACACACACACACAAACGCTCGCCAACATATGTACACACACACACACACGCAAGCGCAAACGCTCGCTGACTGACACACACACACACACACCCACACACAAACCCTCGCTAACATATGTACACACACACGCAAGCGCTCGCTGACTGACACACACACACGCGCGCGCACACACACACACACACACACACACGCGCGCGCACACACACACACACACACAAACGGGCGCCAACATATATACACACACACGCAAGCGCAAATGCTCGCTGACTGACACAGACACAGACACACACACACAAACGGGCGTTCACAAACACGCACACGCAAACAATCATTCACTCCCACACACACGCACACAAACACACAAACGCGTGCGGCACCATGCACACACACGCACGCGCAAACACTCGCTCACTCATTTTTTTGCATTACCAAAATGAACGTCAGTGGTCGCAACCAACTAGCCCGCATTACCGCCTTAAACCCTCACCCGTACGCTTTAAACTACAGCAGTTCAGATAGAAGCATGGCGATAAGTAGAATTAGCGGACACTCCGCGTATGGAAGCCACGAGATATCATCTACCGGCGTCCAAGGCGTGACGAACAGCCCAGACTGCTATGGAGAGGAGCGAGTTACTGCAAACTCAGACTCGTCTGGGCAACGCTGATATGGGGCACATTGTTGACGCCGGCTACAATATTTCACAGCATGATTGCAGCCTTCATCAAGCAGTTTCAAGGTACCATTAAGGTTATAGCAAGAAAGGCTAAAAATAGCAATGAATTGCATAAAAACATGACATGAGTTATTTTTCTGACACGATCCATCTTACAGTAGCGTAAGCATGCGCATATATTCATCTAAACATGTGACAAACTCGTATACACAAGCAAATAACATAGTGAACAGAGAATATTGCTTACCTGTAGATCACATTAACGACTGTCTTTGGCCAGCGTAACAACCGATGCAACACGCTCAATAATTGAAGTCTCAGACAGGCGAAGAATCTGCAATGCAGCTCGTTGTAACGGCCGCGTGCGCACTGAACATGTCCCCGTTGCATTCCTTGGTAGTTGATTCGTGGCGGATGGCACACGTTCACGAGTGTCTTTCCTTACTGTATCACCAGTTACACGCCACTCACGTACAAAACACGATTAGACCAAGCACGTCATCAAAGCGCGGAGCGTAAATCCTGGTTAAATAGATGAAACAAACAGCAGCACAAGCGCGGCTTCAACGACCGCACCAACCGCCTCGCATTCGAAATCTCTTCCCGGCATACACCTCGAGCTGTGCAAAGTCTCGGAGAGATGATGCCGTCCCTCCTTCGATGAAGTCGAAGCGGCGCCAGATGGACGCCACGTATGTGACTCACCGCGAGCTCACACATCTCTCTATGCGCCCCCCACCCTGGAGCGGCCGTCGCATGCTGTTTTGTGAACTTAGCGGCACCTTTTTCTCCCGTGTTGGCGAATCGATAACGTTTAAGCCGGCATGGTGAATCCTGTGACCTGGCGTTTGCTGTACTTTACGGCCAGTTAATTTTCACGCGAGCCAAAAAAGTAGACAAGACGACGAGGAAATTCGGATAAGTTGTTTTGCGAGTCTTGTAACATATTTTTCTCGCGTCACGGAATGGTTCTTAGATCGCATCGTTAGTTTAATACTGTGGGTTGTCGTGTGCTCACAGTACTTTATCTTGTCACGATTTACCATATGATGTATCTTCTTTTCCGCTATTAGCTAAGCTTCCCGGGGGCAAATCAATTAGTCCTGCGGCTTACAAGCAAAATAGATATGGGAGCAACTTAAGAAGTTGTTTAGCACAAACATTTAACCAACATAATAAGGTATTTCGTTCTTGTGCTCCTGCCCATGTCCTTTCGGATTTTATGCCACTTATTCAATTACGTGTTTGGAAGCAGGCTCACTTCACTGAACTGCAGTTTCAATTAATACCCCACCATTGCTTGCCACAGAATCCCGCAGTGTAAAAGAGCTGCTTCCGTGATTTGCTTTACTGCTGTAAAGACCCGTTCTGTTTATACATTATCCACTTCTCAATTGCTAAAGCCAGCTTTGAACAAGACAGATCGCGATGTGACACATTGATCAATAAACTTCCACTCCATAGTGTAGGTCCCCTGACGAATGAGTCACTGCGCTTTTATAAGTTGCAATCTAAAGGTTACAATGCCTATCGCGGTGCTTTAACTTTTAAAATGACATGCTACTGTCGATGTAACTTCTATGTGAGAGGGAAATGAAGAAAACACAAAGATAAAATTGTTGTCACGACCATGTAACTTGTAAATTATAAGTTACTTGCCTTTTTATGCTGTCCTAAACGTTACCGTGATAAGAGTGTATATACGCTGAGTGTACATTTGACAGCCAAGATAACACTCGTTTCATAGCACTGCAAAGTTCAGGTGGGCACGACAACGCAACAAGACAGTAGTCATTGCTTTTAAAACATGAAGCATTTGCGAAATATCTAACCTGGAAGAGCAGCATAGGTAAGAGCGCCGTTTTCGCTGCGGTGCCGTGCCCAAGGAAAGTTGGTCTTTGTGGGCGTATAGATGTGTTCGCTGCGGTGCACATGCCAATAGACGGGTTACTGTACGACCATGGTTGCTTGACGAGGCTCGTGAAGTCGAACAAACTTGGCTGCACGGGTAGAACCGCTGCTACAGGCGTCAGTAGATCCATTGGGCCATTAATCGAAGCATTTGAAGTCGAAGCCAAGTTCAAGCAGGGCAGGAGACAGGAGAGCAGAGCCTGGAAGAGCAGCATAGGTAAGCGCGCCGTTTTCGCTGCGGTGCCGTGCCCCCGTATGATCGGCCTTCGCGGCTTGGCGCCGCTTGGACGCGGGGAATGATTTCGCCACAATCTGTCCTCCTTTATTCCCAGGTCAGCGTTCCCCGATGTGCAACTGATGCGCCAAAATGTGTTCATCAAAGCTGTCGGCGCACCTCGTAAGACCCCTTGGACACTCCCGACCGGCTTTGACGGTTTTATGGCCTAGGAGGGGCTACTTGCAGTCGAGGCTACTTGCTTTGTTCACCGTGCTAGAGACGCACCGAACAATTTGCCGATACTCTGGGATCCGTCTACGGGCACGTTTTCCACATTCCGTGGTGCCTCCATGCCTTCGTGGCCCGCCCAGAAGCTAGCCGTCACTGCACCTGACTACACAGCTGGTTTCCACGTGCGACACCAGGGCCAGGTCTCTGTGCTATGCTGTGCGGGGCCGTCCGGTCTTCTGTTGTTCTTCTCCATCGCCGCGGGACGAACTGGGCGTGTCTCTTCCCTCTTTCCTGTGTTGGGAATAAGGCGGTGTTTGACCTTCCCATTCTGGGGGCGGAGATGAAGACGTCATCTTGATTGGACTGTCCTGGACTCAACTGTTTTCCCCTGCAGGGAATTTTAGAAAGACGACGGCTTAAAACGTGAGCGTCGAGACGCTCCAGACAAGCTTCTACTATGAGCTTCCATCATGTAGCAAGAAGCTTTTTTCATTATGTAAAAACACGCTACCATCAATATTGTAGCGACACGCTACCTTCAGTATGTAAGTACTGTAAATAAACGTTCCTGTTATGAGCTCCAGCTGCTCTCCTCGACTTCCCCCCTATCGCCTGACTGGTTCCGGTCCTATGGGCAGACCCCCGACTACATCACAACTAAGAGTGAAGGACGTTTCTAGATTTTTCTTTTAATAACATTTTTTTATTTGACGCGATAGCGTTTACGGACAACGGCAGCGGCGGCGCCGGTCAACTACCCCACTGCCACTGCCGCTGTGATCTGATAACAGCTTTCGCTGTAAAAGAAAAAATGCCCCCCACTTCCTTGAAGGGAATCGTGAGGAAATGCGAATGCATTTCTTGCGCCGACACCGACTTCTGCCACCGCCTTGAGAGGCGCCCAGCCAGCGAACGGTCGAGAGTGAGGCGCGAGCGGACGGGAGAGTGGGGAGAGAGAGCGAACGGCGAGAGAAGGAGCGGCGAAGCACTGCACCTACCCTCTCCTACATTATCTTGCACCACATGCTCCGGTTGCTAGGGGCGAGGATAAGCGCGCGCGCCCGCAGCTGTTGCTATGGGAGAGGGAGTGAGAGCGGAGAGATAACACTTGCCGGCGCGCGGACACCTCCTCAACCTATCCTCCTCCTCCTCCTCCGCGGACAACGCCGGACGCCTGACATAGCCCGACTAAGAAATGCATTCGCATTTAAAAGGAAGTGTTCGACCAGGGCAACCTGGGTGTCGGTCTCTTCTATG
>JALIZH010013951.1:0-59026 GCA_030522465.1 Rhipicephalus appendiculatus | reverse complement strand
ACAGCTTAGCGATGGCGTTTAGTACTTCTTGGTTAGCATTGCTGGTGCCAGGGTTTACTTCAACGTTTCTTCAGCATAGTAAAAGCTTTGTGACAATCACGCATTCACGTAAGTAATCAAAGAATACACTTGGGCACGGTAGGAGCAGCAGACAGACGTTGCTAGTCTGTTTACTGAGCAAAGAGGGAGGTTTACTAACCGGCACAAAAAGCAAGATGGGTATTAGCGTGTTGAATCGGGCTGGTTGGTACATAATGACTTTGAATGAAGAAACAGCGTTGGAACAGGACGGAGACGTTTGTGTCTTCTCGTCTCCGTCCTGCTCCAGTGCTGTTTCTTCATTCAAAATCAGCAAGAGGGGATGTTTGAGCGACCGCATCGTTGCCGCTCCTCCATGCCCACTCAAGGAACAGAGGAATTCCATGGTCTTTATATTGTTACCAATGAATATAGCGCCTGCTACTATAAAAAGTATTTATTTAGGGGCGAACCTGTGCCCGAAAACTCAGAAACTGAATTGCTGGCAAGAATGTCCCTCGCAAGCTATTCCGAACTTCGTCGCTCTTCTTCCACACCCATGGGGTCTCGTGCCGGTCCGTGGCGTAACATGGTGGCGCGCGCAGGCCCGCGTTACATGGCGCGCTTTGCTTGTCAGTTGTGCGGCGGCTTTTACAAACGCAGTATTTTGCACGCGTCTTCTGTGAACGTCGAACCACTTGTGGCAATATCCTCTTGCGTCGCTGTAGTCGGCCGCAGTGTTTGCGTCCACCAGCTGACGGTGGAAAGAATGCCACCGTAAAAACAGGGCTGATGACACAAGAGCGAATCGGGGCCGTCGTTAACACCGGTGAAGAGTAGTTGGCAATCGCTGGATCCACAAATTGTAGCAACGTTCTAAATTGGACGATCAACTGCACAGAAAGCAAGATCGGATTTTTGAGCGACTGCATCGTTGCCGCTCCAACGTGCCCTCTGCGCGTGTTTGTTCTGAACAACAAAAATATTATGCCGAAACTTATAACAAAAAGGATGGATCTCATTAAGGTGAAGCAATCGGAAAACTTTACATGTCTTTTAATATCGTTCAGCTATCAGCATTTCCATAATTCTTATTGAATAAGAATATGATATGCTTGCTCAATGAATTAAGTGACAGGGAGAGACAATCATGATGGTCAAGCAATTCGATCCTGTTCTATGGAAACACAAGAATACCATAGGCGACAATAAATATATAAAGCAGTACAATCGCAAGGCATGCTCGCGAAGTACAATAAATTTAAAAACGTACTACATGTTTCTGAGGGCGAGATCTCAAATTCATGCGTCGGGCCAATCTTTTTAAATTTTCTCGTGCATGCCGCCGACCCGACTGCACCACCAGAGTCCACACCTGCATATGAATTTTTCTGTCGGACTTGTTCAAGCAGTTCTTCAATAACCTCTTTTTTTATTTTCAGGAGATGGACAGATTGTGCGCCTGTACAAAGATATGCTATGCTTCTCTAGACGTCCGCAAAAAGGTAAGCCTATTTTGATAACATGTATTAGCCGACCTATAGTTGCTATGATAATTTATATTATCGACTTGTTGCTGTCACTGATGTCCAAAGTCAAATCAGAAATCATTTCACGTATAAATGAGCATAATTTATATCCTTGCGTGAATTTTTTACAAAACACATATGGAAGAACTCAAAATACGTATCATATAACGTGCATGACATCATTAAATTTCCTTTCTAGGTGTCGCGTGTCATCCCCATTGATTACTGAAGAAAGATTTTGACGGCACGAAACAGGGAGTACATAGAAATACACACAAATGAGCCTTGTATCTGTGAATCTTTCTATGTGTTCTGTCTTTCTTGCTCTGTTAATGAGTACGAGTCAACTGGCCCAAGCATCCGTTTTACATTCACTTGTTATCCTGGGTGTTTTTTGCGCTTGTCATGATCAATAGTAAGTCGAAAGCCCTAGATGCCTCGTCCAAGGTGAAAATTGACCGTCGGCGCCCCTCGGCGTCAGCATCGACCCAAGTGATGCAAAAATCATCGCGTGTTTACGTCATCATATGACGCCATCCCCTGTACAGGGAGTTCACTAGCCGCCATATTTCGCGACATCGCGTCACAATGAGGTCACATAACGTGCTGTCACATGATGAAGTCGTCACACGACATAGTCGCTTGGTGGACCAATCCCAGGAGGCAGTGAAAAACCAAATGAGGTGAAGAAAGCTTGCCTTGCCTCCGATACTAGAGGCAGGGCCAAACCACGTTAGGTGCAGAAGCTGTCGCTGAAGGCGGGGAATGGGGGTGATAATACATCGACTAAAGAAGATGGCTCTCGCCTTCGAGCCATGTAGGCGAATGCATAAGAGACCCTTCTGAGTTTTTGCTTGGCCGTTGTAATATCGTTCTGGAGAAAGCGCGAATGCATTGTAACATACGCCTGTAGAATAAGGATGTACCGGCTGATCTGAAATCAGCCATTGAGCGCTTGTTCCTTTACTCACTTATACTCGTCAACATCGACATGGCTTTTGAGCAGAAGGCGTTCATGGTACACATCCATGGCTCCACCTAGCAAGAACCACCCCTCAATACCCGCACCACCTCACCTTCGCCCGCTCGAAAAAATATGCTTATTCGCTTTAGTTGAAATTATCCTGTCATTGCGAATTCTTCTAGCGGTGGTCAACACTCGCTTTACTTCATGCTTATCTTATCATACTGCTTCAAAAAGCACAGGTATCGTAGGCAAGGTCGCTCTTCACATTAATTATTGTCGGCAGATATGTATCAAAGGGGGAGGGTGTGGTCTGGCTTGTTCTGGTCCTAGCCCCAGTCCTTCAGATTTTGTAACGCACTACATCGTAGTCCCTTTTATTCAACTACCGCCACCCCAGTCACGTGCACTTCTCCCTATTGCAATTAAATTACTTCCATGCTCACGTCCAATGAAACTTGCCAAGTTGCACTCTTCCGCACAAGCGCAAAAAAAAATGCGGTTTTGACTTGCGTTCGGTTAAACTGGCGGAAACTCCCTGCAGTTCGCACGAGCGTCCACTCACTGTCTTCGATGCTCGCTCGCGCTTTCTTTCACCCTTGTGAATTAAGAGTGCATCATAGCACGCCTAAACAAGTGAGTGTAACCACAAAGAGCGTACCGACTTGTATAAATAATGCGCCTGTCGAAACGCTGCTCAGGCATAGCGCATAGTTTAGTGTGGCCCCAGCCAACCCTCTTTCATTAACCAAGCAGTTGCCCTCAGTTCACTCATTAGAATTACCATTTCTGAGGAACCTAGTGCGGCACGTGCAGTATGTAGCTAGAAAACATAGTTCAGTCAGGTATCATTGTTCTGTGTTATTCCATACTCAGACATGATGAATTACTGGCTCCGGTTTGTGGAAACATGAAATGGGTTTTATTTCTCAGTTAACCCACATAAATCCGTGTCTATTATATTGTCCTACAAAAACAACAAAAGAAGGAAAATTTTTTCGAGGGGCTCGTTTTTTTTTTTTTCGTTAGACAAAACCAAATTAATCCAACCGACAATGAGGACGAAAGGATAGGGGACATGATTAGCTATTCTTTAACCATAGTGTAATTATTATTATACAAAAGAAAAAGAACTAAAGCGCACGGAAAGCACATTTCTCGTCGGTGGCATCCGGCCTTCAGGTTGCGAGTCGGATGCTCTTCCAATTTACCTTCGACGGAAGGCGCTTCCCCGTCTGCTTTGTTGGCTATTTCTCTGCGTGTAATCCTTGGAATTGCAGCCAGTGCCCCTCGACGCCAAGGCGGCGAGTATGGAACTCTTATACACTGTAAACCGTTTCACATCCTTAAGGGTGGATTTTCGATAAAACACCCATCGGACACCCCTTTTTTTTGCCAAGGTTATCCAAAAGGGTGGAATTTTACGTAAACCACCCTTTGTACACCCTTTTTTTATTTTTGGGGTGTACTATAGGGTGATTCCACGAGAGATCGAACATGCATGTCCGGTCGATATTTTTGTTTTATCTGGGTTTTTTATATGTTATGCGGGCACATTCAAAGGGCACGGAACCGAAAATTTTATTTCCGAAAAACGCTCCGAGCGCGAGAAAAAAATATTTGAAGGTGGCGGCGCGGGCGTCTTGTTTTTGCTCACCGCAATATTTTTTGGATTTCGCGGCCGAATTTATTGCGAACTGTAAACGTGGCATCGAAAATTTTTTGTGTTGGTTTTAATAGGCAACACTGTGAACTACATCCATGCTTTTTTGATGCTGTCCTCCAAACGGAAAAAATGTAAAAAAAATGGCAAACACGGCCCAAATCGAAAATGTTTGCTAAGTTTGATGCGTCTTCGCCCGTTTGCTATTGTACGCAGAAACTTCAAAACTGTGTGACATATAGATAAAACCCTTTGAAATGTTTCTGCGAAAGATCATTTTCCTATAAGCAGCGTAAAAAAATAAAAAAAATAGTTAAAAAAGCAAGTTTTTTCAAAAAAGCCCATTTTCAAAAAAAACAAAATAAAAAAAACCCCGGTCTCAATTTTCACGAAAATTTTTTATCGAAGAGCACTTATGTCAGTCAATACACGGTTTTAATATCATATGTCCTCATTTGCTTTGTTAACGAGATATAACGGGCCAAAGTGACCCTTGCTGTGTGTTCTCACTTCAGTACGTTTGATGGTTGTTATCAGCTCGCATTGTGCGTAAATATACAGTACTAATTATTTTGCTGCAGCGAAACTTCACTCTGGTGGCCTGTCTTCAGGAAAAACGTATTCTCAGATTTTATTTGTGTCTAGCGTGTGCGGGGTGGGCTGCTTCCGCTCTTTGAAGGACTACGCGTACACAGTTTGCAGCCTGCAACCTCGCCTACAAGCATCAGAAGAAAGGTGGACGCACCTATTCAACATATTAATCGCTTCATGTTCCTCAAGAAATGCTTGGTCTACATCATCGCGGTTCTCAGATGTAGACAGGCTTTCCATAAGACGCGCAAGGCAATGCGAGCAGACCTCTGTCGCGAATATCCGCAGTTTGCAGCCTCCAACCTCAACTTACCCCGCCATTATTCGGTAATCAGGAGCACGCGAGACACCACGAGCACATGCTTTAGGTGAATTTGCCGAAACTCGCCTTTCACACACACAAAAAAGCATCTGTATGCAGCGAGAAGCTAGCTTAATTTGTAACTAAATGCCACACGTCGTGTTATGGACGTGCTTTCTCACTGCCTGCTTCCCTTCCGTTTCGTGCTTTGGATGCTCTAACCATCTTATCTATTCGACGCACAGTGTGCCTAAATAACATTTGAAGAATTTATCTCAGCCACTCATGAGTCGTTAATTTCGCTTCCCGCAATCTCATGTTTTCGGCGTCGCAGATAACGTCATCTTGTATCATCTCGACCTTTACCTCAGCGTTTCAGCAGCCAGAAAACGTGTGGTGCGGCATGATTAAGCCACAAGTGGCCGAAGCAGCCCAATTTATGATGTTTTGTCGGCAATTTCGCTAAAATGCTTTCGCACGTCGAGAACAGTAGGGATTACTTGTGGCTCCAGACGTATACGTTATCCTTAATTTCGACTACGAGTGTGACCCACACATTAATTGTCGTAGTACAAAGCCTTGGTCATAAAGTGTGAAAACATGAGCGATTTCGGAAACTCATTCACGACAGCAGCGCATTAGTGAGAGAATGAGTGTGGCGCTGTTCAGTGTAAACGTATCGACTTGGTCTGTTCACTGCACACGATGCACGTGACCCGTGATTAGATCTGAGTATTCTGTGCCAATTATTTACGCGTTCCCAAGAAGAAAATTGCTGAGGAGGAGGAGGAATAAACATTGATTTCACGAAATGGTATCGCGGTGCAAGACTCGCGTCTACCCAAGGTGGGAGGTCTTCTCATTCCAGGAACCCTCTGGCTTTCGCTGCCTCCTTGGCCCTGGCGACGAGACGTCGTTGTTGATCCAGGTCCTCCGAGGCGAGCTTGGCCTCCCACGTTTCAGTAACCTTTTCGTTGCGTAAATGGGTTTTTTTTTTTTGTTCTTTTTTTGCCATTACTGTTTCTGTTGTTGCCTACCTGCGGACGCCACTGTCACATATGATGAGAATATTCGCGACAGAGGTCTGTTGGCATTGCCTTACGCGTCTTATGGAAAACCTGTCTACATCTGAGAACCGCGTGGAGGTAGTCAAGCATTTCTTGAGGAACATGAAGCGATTAATACGTTGAACAGGTGCGTCCACCTTTCTTCTGATGCTTGTAGGCGAGGTTGCAGGCTGCAAACTGTGTATGCGTAGTCCTTCAAAGAGCGGAAGCAGCCCACCCCGCACACGCTAGACACAAATAAAATCTGAGAATACATTTTTCCCTGAAGACAGGCCACCAGAGTGAAGTTTCGCTGCAGCAAAATAATTAGTACTGTATATTTACGCACAATGCAAGCTGATAACAACCATCAAACGTACTGAAGTGAGAACACACAGCAAGGGTCACTTTGGCCCGTTATATCTCGTTAACAAAGCAAATGAGGACATATGATATTCAAACCGTGTATTGACTGACATAAGCGCTCTTCGATAAAAAATTTTCGTGAAAATTGAGACCGGGGTTTTTTTTATTTTGTTTTTTGAAAAATGGGCTTTTTTTGAAAAAACTTGCTTTTTTAACTATTTTTTTCTTTTTTTACGCTGGTTGTAGGAAAGCGATCTTTCGCAGAAACATTTCAAAGGCCTTTATCTATATGTCACAAAGTTTTGAAGTTTCTGTGTACAATAGCAAACGAGCGAAGACGCATCAAACTTAGCAAACATTTTCGATTTGGGCCGTGTTTGCCATTTTTTTACATTTTTTCCGTTTGAAGGACAGCATCAAAAAAGCATGGATGTAGTTTATAGTATTGCCTATTAAAACCAACACAAACAATTTTCGATGCCACGTTTACAGTTCGCATTAAATTCGGCCGCGAAATCCAAAAATATTGCGGTGAGCAAAAACAAGACGCCCGCGCCGCCACCTTCAAATATTTTTTTCTCGCGCTCGGAGCGTTTTTCGGAAATAAAATTTTCGGTTCCGTGCACTCTTAACGTGCCCGCATAACATATAAAAAACCCAGACCAAACAAAAATATCGACCGGACATGCATGTTCGATCTCTCGTGTATGGTCACAAATTACGCCCTAGGGTGTATGTTCACAAATTCCACCCAAGGGTGTTTCTTTGAATGTTACACCTATTGTTTTTTTAGAAGCATCAATACGTATCACATGCCAACGGATGCAATCAAACCGAATAACAACTTTTCGGTGAAAAGATCCATGTTTCGGCTTTTGTTTTCATTTCACTTTTTATTCGCCGACATATACCGCGCTATATACCACATTTGATGTACCACTCTCTTGTTTGCATTATTCACAAGATTCCTCACACGTTCAACGGCTTCATGGGTTGACTTCGTGTGATTCATACTAAAAAGTATTTTGCAGCCCCTCGTAACCATTCATCATTCTCACTGAAAGAACGGTAAAGAGATGGTGCTGCGCTTAAACATATCATGAAACGACTACACACTGTTTTCGACAGGTCATCATGCGCGCTTTCTCATTTGAAATCACAATGAGCTTTTCTTTTAGAACACCTGTTTTATTTACAGTGTGGTGCACATATTCCTGTACATTGAAGTATTTCACATCAATTCACAAGTCGCTGATTTAATCAGCGAGTTATATTTAAACTTATGATCACGGGTCAGCTCAAAGTGACAGTATGCAGCGTACGTATTACCATGAAACTAGGCATGTTTACATTGAACTGTCTGCCCAACTGAAATTGGCCGACGGCCAATGGTTGGTAAAGAAGTGGGCAGTGCTCGGCAACCGCTGCAGTCGGCCGTCCAGTGGTGGCACAAAGTGGAGCCCTGATTGGCAACCAATTTCGCTGGTTATTAGTTGGCCAAAGACGTTCAGCCAATGGTCGGCAAATGATTGGGAAATTTTCGGCACCCAATGCCCGGGTGACCAAACGTGGTCCTTTGTAGGGCCATGTTTTGCTCCTACCACGTTGGCCAGTTACTATGGGCCAGCCACAAGCCGACATTGCATTTTATCTGTGGGCGCAAATTTTTTTCCTACGCCGCGCACATTATTTCTCGGTCAGCGAAAATTTCTTGTTTGAGCGTTCAGCGTCGGCTGTCACTAGATTGCACTAGATTATTTGCACGATATTATTTAAACCAGCTGTGCACCACCTGCCGTCTACAAGGCCTACGGCCTTGGGCCTATGTTGACAGCCAGAGGTCGTCCGGTGTGAGGCCAATAACCAAAATCACCCTCGGCCCAACCTTGTTGACCAAGCTCGGGTCATGACCAGCTAGGTCGGCCATGCATGTTGGGCCAGCATAGAGCCGAGGTCGTTTTTTCAGTTGGGTGAGCTCACTCTGCTGCAGCTGCTGTACACGCATGGCACGCCGCAGCACAGTTTAGGCGCACACCCGCTAAGCACCACAAGTGAACTTCTCCAATGGGACGCATCACTCTGCGGGCGCTTTCTTTTTTCTTTTCTTTTTTTTTCTTTTTTGTCGAGGAACCCTCGTGGGTCGTACATTGTACGCGTGAACGATCACAGACGACACTAGTACAATGTACCCGTGCCACAAGAAGGAGGAACCGCAGTTGACTTGTGGCATTGTGATTGACAGGTTCATGATCTCTTGTTGCACTGCGAATGACGAGACGAGGACGATACAGGAACTACAGGACAGGTGGTGCAAACTCACAACTCATTCGCAGCGCAACAAGAAACCATGAACCACCCCCAACTAGCCCAATTCATCGCTCTGCTAAATGTGATTGACAGCCCTTACCATTGCCTTACAATCCACTCAGTGATAGCACATTCGTATGCTTCCACGAAATTCACCACATGAAATAAAAGCAAGATTCATTGGTACTGCGTCGGTAAAAAGAGCGTATTCACCAAGATCTTATCAACGATTGCTGAATGGTGCAATGTTATTTAAAAACAGGCTGTAGCACAGCAGGGGCGTGGCCAGACTTTATGCAGGGACGGGGGGGGGGGGGGAGAGAAGGGGGGTCCGACCCCTCTGTATGTAAGTACATTTTTGCCAGTGCTTGCACACATGCGGGTCCAAATAAACATAGAAAGGGGCAGGGGTGAGTCGAATACCGAACACCACTCCCTGCCCGCCCCCCGCCCTTCCCTAGCCTCCTGGTTATATCTACGATGCACAGGTAACGAAATTTGAACCCGAACTCGTCGAAACAATGCCCCGGCGACGTCTACTCGGAAAAAGAAAAATGTGAATCTCGAAGGCTACGAATTTTCCCCAGGCACACGTCAGCAGTAGCTGAAAAAAAAACACGCTTTAAAGCTCTACTAGCACAAACATGTTGTTAAACATAAAATATTACAATATGTCTTGGTTTTTTGTTTTGAAAGATTATTATAAAACGGCGCTGCTAAAGTCAATTCACTGGTATAGTGATATTAATCTCGGAGGCGATGAATTTCGGTTTCGGACTCGGGGCAACTGCGCATCACGATCATCATCAACAAGCAACCTTTGAATCTGTTGTTGACATGTCGTGTGCGCGTTTGCTGCATGCTAACTGTGGTGGATTGTTCTTCGAATCCCCTGCTTTCTTTTGGATGTGTACTTCCACGGCTTCCACGGTGACGTAGTTCACGCGTACAAAAGATATGGTGCGTGTCACTGCAATCTCCGAATCCGTGGTGGATCGGCAAGTACGGAACAACGACTTCGGTGCGGCGCAGTGCGTCTCCTCTGTCAACGGCTTCCGTTGGGTTGAAGCTAGTGCTCGCCGCAAGCTGAGTGCTTCCGATCAAGCATTCAACGAAGTGTACGCTGGGAGCCACACGGAGAGCGCTTTTGGATTTCTGAAAAGGTAAGCTTTCGTGCTTGCGAACAACGAAGCGCTACAAGTGCATGCCTGCCAACTCTCCAGATTTGCCCGCGGGACTTCTGAATTTCGGCGAACTATGGCAGTACGGGCGCGGCGATAAATCTCCCAAAATATAGCCTTCTCTACGTAAAGAAAATAACAATGACAAATGAGAGAGGTTCTAAAATTTTTTAACCTTGTTCTATGGTGTTCGCCATGGTACCTTGCTGTCGTGCGAAAGAACGTACGTACTAAGATTAGGAAGGGCCTACTCGCTGTCAGGTGAACACCGCAAACTATGTCCCTTCATTGCACGCGCCGTATAATTGCGTGTACCAGTACGGTCGCTGATGTCTCATAACTTTACTGGACATCATTAGTAGCTGTATGTGAAGTTACTGCATTCCTCAAAAGCACTAACGAAAAGCATCTAAGCAACAGCATCCGCGTGCGCAGGGTTCCCCTTCATTGGGGGCGAAGGTTCGTCGCAGCGCCCCCCTACCTATTATGTGAATTCATGGAGCCGGCTTCGCCCCCCCCCCCCCCCCCCCCATTCTCTTTCACCTTTGAGGTTCCCAGATTGGCAGGTATGCAAGTGTGTTGCACGAGTATCTGGGTCCGAGCTAGTTGGTAAAGCGACATGCTGAAACTGATAAGTGCACCAAGACAAGGTAAACGAAAACGAACTCACAGAGAGCTACTTCCTACTGATATTTATTGCAAAACGAAGACGCCATATATGTGGTTTTCTTCGCTCATCACATGGTAAAACGCATGCTTGAGAACACATGATATTCAAAATTTTTTCTTCTGCATGTAGCCTTGCTTATTTCTCTTAAGATTAAAAATGTTAACGTTCGCACAAACGCAGGGTGATGAAGCAATAATCTCTTGATATCATACAGTAATAGTTTTTCACCAAGCACACGAATATGCTATCGAAGGCAAAATTGACTAATTGGAGATGGTGACATGAAATTAATGTGGGTTTAAAAGTAGCAGCCAGCAACAAGGAATGGGACCTGAAAATGGTGTGCGTCAAGAGGTAAAACCTAACGAAAAAAAAGGGAGGTCGTCAGAAGATAACAACGGAATCCATTGGTTTAGTAAAAACGCAAACACTTTCTTCGAGAGCGACATTAGAGCGCTTGGTCAAAAAACATTTCCTGCATGATAGCAAGAGATCTTAGCTTTGTCATCCTGGTTCTGTGCTAATGTTAAGATTCGCAATATTTAGCGAAATAAGCTAGACTAAAAAAATTGCAAGAATTTTTCAGTGGCCTCTGTTCTGAGGCATGGGATGTTACCACATCATACAGCAAAGAAAACTACACACATGGCGTGTTAATTTCACAGTACTAGTTGGAAGTACCACTTTTTGTGTTTGTTTTCATTGTCCTTTTCTTGATGCGCTTACCGTTTTCAGTACGCAAGTGTGTCTTTCAGGCCTCTCATCTGCTACTGTGTTAATTATGACACTTTTATTTGCTTCATTCATGTCGATATTGAGTTACTAACTTGCCCAGGCCACCACTTAGTATATCGCCTTCCTTATTTGACTGTCTCCGACTGAGTGCGCGTCCTTGTTTTTGCAGTGCACGTGTCTATTTGCCAGTAGCTTGCAGCCACATTTGCTTAGAGCATGGGCTGTCTCCTGTTTTCAGTTGCCATCTTTGTATTTGAATTGTTTAAGTAGTAGCGACACGATTTCGAGCCATCGCAAAACGGACATTTATCGTTTCCTTGGCATGCAGTGTAACACTCCTCCACACAGGGGTCAGACACCGTGATCAAATATTTTACTTTGATTTTAAAATTTTCGTTACTGAGAATCTGGAAGCCAGCCCCAACGCAAGGGACATTATCCCGAGTCAACACAGTTCCAGAACTCTGTGTCCTGGACATAGGTCGGCAAACTCACTCATGAGTAGACTCACTCAGACTGAGATCGAGCCGCGAGTCTGAGTTTGAGTGAGTCCGGGTCCGTAATATTTTGTTGAGTTTGAGTCCGAGTGAGTCCGGCTGAGAAAAATTTTAGTGAGTCTGAGTCAAAGTGAGTCCGGTTGGGGAAAATGTTGGTGAGTCTGAGTCCGAGTGAGCCCCAAGCTCAAAATGTATTTCTTGAGTGAGCCTGAGTGAGCTCTACACTTTTTTGCTTATCTGCGGTTCTACTTACGCAACTTAGCTTTAATATCAGCCTTACGTAGGTTCACGTTTATACTCGCACCGGCTCACGCATACTTCAAAGTACCAGCGTTCACACGCCAGCTCAATATTAATTGATCAGAAATGTGAGTTTCGGAGGAGCACGGGGGTGCCGTGACCTCCCCCCCCCCCCCCCAACCCCCGCCCCAAAAAACTCTTTCTCGGGAATTTTCGATAAAAATATCTCATGTCAGTTGTCTCTTTCAAAACAAAGGTCGTCACTGGATTGCAACCACTGAGTACACCACCGATTATGTGAGATATTGGTGTTAAAGAGCATTTACACCAAGTTCGAAGAAGCTAATTGTACGCTAATGAACTCATGAGTCGGCTCACTCAGACTCAGATGGAGCCGTGAGTCTGAGTCTAAGTGAATCCTGCTGGGAAAAATTTTCGTGAGTCTGAGTCCTAGTGAGTCCGGCTGGTAAAAGTTTTAGTGAATCCGAGTCCGAGTGAGTCCCAAGGGCAAAACATTTCATGAGTGAGTCTGAGTGAGCTCCACATGTTTTGCCGACCTATGGTTCTGGATGCAGCCTAAATCTCAGAAATCAGTCGGGGTCACTGGCCAACAATTCAGTCATCATTGTTTACGTGCATGACGAGCAGGTGAAAAGTCTGCCGCTAGTGCGTCGCGATTTGCTGTCTGCCTGTGATTACACATCACTGAGAAGATGCCCCCCTTGAAGTTAAAAAAAAATGTTTTTTAAGGTAGCGCTAAGAAAAATATATTCAATTCATTCCCAGGTATCACAATACTCTTTTTAGGGTTCTCGACACCAGTGTTCTTATTTAAAGAAACAGTCCAAGAATATTTAAAATTCTTATCAGTACTGCTTTGATGCCTTTGCTTCGCAGCGTCGTGGCATGATGTGTTCGTTTGGAAATCATGTAGCTATCCTCAGAAATCATACGATGTACATTTGGTCAGCAATTCGTGCATTTTTTATGCCTCGTTAGGTCTATTTATATCTATATCGTAGATAATCAGGCTATACTCTAAGAAATAATCGAGTAAAAAGGGTGTCTTTTTGCTACACAACTATAATCGTCATCTACCCCGCGTACTTTCCGGGCGTTAACACCGCCGTCCCGGCACTTCCCGGTCATGAACGCCGCGCGCGTTACTTATCAGCGTGACATAGCATTCTTGATAGGAATGTGCCGAGAGCCGGGTTTTCAAGAGAGGAAACGTGAGCAAGCCAGATGACGATTATTGTTCTGTAGCAGAAATACTCCCAAAATACTCGACTTTTTTCTTAGTGTGTATATAAATATTGATATCCTTGGGGAAGGGCTTGAACAGCCAGACTTAGTTGCACATATCTTTCTGCATTTCTGCAGCTTTGTGGTGTGCCACATAGAATACAGTAGAATTGAATATTTCTAAATAGGTTGACGTATGGTTTCGGCGCTGTGTTTACATGGAGTCTTAGCCAAAGTGCACCAATACACGCTCACAAAAAACCTTCATTTTCGGTGATACAGCACAGTTGATAATGCTGTATGCATAGTTTGCCGCTAAAGAACATGCACACGAAAGAGAAGATGAGGACGACACCACGGGCGGCTGTGGATGAAAGAAAGTAGACCTAACAGCACTCGTCTGTTTCACGCGTCTCGTCTGTGCATGTTTCATCATTGTGAATGTAAACAAGCTGACCCAACTAATAAGCCTTCCATGCATATATTCCTGTTGTTAGCCTCTTCCACAATAAGTTCTATATTTTTCTTGCAAATGTCTAGCGATTTAGAGCCTATTCGAGAACATCTGTCTAACTTCCTTGTAAAACACTGTCTGTTACATGGATATTTTCAGGAATTAAAAAATATATAGTATTCTATCTGCCGAAGCCACTGCATCGAAACAGCTGCTCATGAATGCACTCGAAGCAGAATAAAATTAGCATGTCTTATAGATTTTTGACAACAGTAAGCCTCACTTGTGGCCCCGTAAGTGAAGGAATCTTTTTTTGACCAATAAGCAACC
Source organism: Rhipicephalus appendiculatus (assembly GCA_030522465.1). Classification (NCBI taxonomy): domain Eukaryota; kingdom Metazoa; phylum Arthropoda; class Arachnida; order Ixodida; family Ixodidae; genus Rhipicephalus; species Rhipicephalus appendiculatus. The sequence goes on along the minus strand of JALIZH010013951.1, from coordinate 44,889 downwards.
TGTGAAAGACTGATTATAAAATGATCCAGTATACCTTATTTATGTAACTGGAGTAGAAGTCTACAGCTGAGCTTAACAAATGCACTGTGCTGTGTTTCCAGTAGCAGTGGTCATTGTATAAGCGCTATGCATCTGCTCACATGGGGGGCTTGCTCGGTCATTGGTGCATATGCGAAATCTCCCTAAAGAGGGAGGGGAGTGCTTGCTTGGGGTTTTACGCTAGTGTAAGTTTCATTTAGTAAATTGAACATCTGTGCTGTGTACATGTCTACGAAATGATCCTTCAAGGTAAATGATGAGTAATGCTACTCTTCTGTCTGAATCGGTAACATGGTTTATATTTTGTTTATCAGCCATTGTAGTGGCTTACTGGTTATGGTGTTCTAATCTAAGCAAGAAATCTTCGTATAAAGGCTGAAAAGTGAGTATCCTGGTACATTTCGAGCCTTTCGTGAGGTGCATGATATGATTGGAGAAGCATTTTATTTCCCCGCCATGTATCTTTGCTAACATTTTCAGTGAGCCATGGTGTAGACTGAAATGTAAAAATGCTTGCGTACGTAGATGTGCACAGTAATAAACCTCAAGTGGTGAAGTAGTACTAGAGCTTTCTATTATAGGGTACCTCATCATGAGATTCTGATAGTTCCCAATAATTTTAAACGTTTAGTATAATGTTATCTATGTCTTGTATGCAGACTGTTGAAAGGACTGCGTACTACATCGTCTTCGATGGACTGGGTGCTGACGATGCAGTGCACTCTTCATCATATCCCGAAAACAGCTGTTTCGGTTTCACGACCTCACTCAAAGGGTTGCAGCAGTGGTGGAAGCTTCTCGAAGGGTGCTGCAAATACCTTCTACCTTACGAAAGCAACATTTTACTGCTCCAAGAATTGCTCCAGATCCTAACTTGGCTGTCGCACCCCTGCTAGTTGTAACTGATTACTGTTTCACCCTGCTTTTGTGTGTCCATTTCATATTGTTTCAAATTGCATTGTTTTAGGGCAACATGTTATCGATTATTTGATGCGCTTATTATTTTACATCTTCACATCAAGTATTTTGCATGGTTCGGATGCAGTGACACTGTTAAGCCATTGTAATGGTGCTTATTGTTTTCACTCCGGTGTTATTGTTTCTCCAGCATTCTGAATGTTTGAACACACAAGGAATATTGTGAAATGAAAACTCCTAGTCATGTATGTTACACATCAGGCATGCCACGAGATGTGCAAACTGTGTCGTGTCAATATGGAGATTGCAATGTGCTTTGATGTATTATTTATGATAGAGAAATAAGGCATGCTGCACTGCACTACTGTTCTTTCTGCTTGTATGCTTCACTACATTGTACTTGTGTGTTGCATTGAAGCATGTTAAAACCAGTTTTTCATTTTAAAGTGCAAATAAAGGCTCTTTCGTTATATTTTGATACACATGCCTTGCGTTAGTGCTCCATGTCATGCAATTCGCATCCTATTTGATGTCTTTGGCTGCAAATGCGAAGCCGCTCTGCACACTCGCAAAAGGTCTTTGAACAGCCTGCAATTAGTTTCTGAATCCTGTACGAGCTCTGTGTTTAATAAAGCTTCATTTAATTTTGCACTATGGAATAACTGTGTGAATGCCGTGCTATATGTGACAACACATTTTGAGCCATGCCTTTGTATTCAGCTATGATTACGTTGTGTATGTGAGGGCCATATATCCTGTGCGTCATATGCACCATAAAAATAGCGATGGGGCCAGTATTTTCCCACTGTGGCAGGAGCCACTATGATTAGTCTAGTGGCCATAAAAGGACTAGCTAAAGGGTCAGCTTTCTAGTGCTTCTCTGGGAGCCAATTGGGAGAGGGGTACCGCTCAAATTATGGAATTTTTCGCATGGGCGTTGGGGCGTAATTGTGCATAAACACCCCTACGCCCTTTTGCCGTATGGGCGTAATCTTGCTATTACACCCATGGATGTGAACATTCTTGTTCACACCCATGGGTGAAAATTTGGAAATACGCCCATTATATAGGTGTAATCCTGCTTGTTACACCCATTTTGTGGGTTGTAGGGGTGTGAGTTATAGACACCATATTACGCCCATTTGGGTGTAATCTGGTTTACAGTGAAGAGCGGAAGCTGTTATGAGATCGCAAAACCGTTTTTGGTGGCGTAGTTTTTGGTACCGGCCGCAGGTACCAAAACGTGTCGTAAGTATTCCTTACATTCATTGCGTACCTCACAGGCTAAAGAAAGTGGGAAGTAGATACGGCGTTAGCGCTGTTTTTTTTTTTTTTAATGGCCACCAATAAGTTAGGTAAGATTTCTGCCGCTGTGCGGAGAAAGAATGGGAGAGTAATGGACAAGAAGCGAACTGAGATTTGTTTTGTAGAACACTTCAACAAGTTCACTGATTGCCGTGCAGGTGGGATGCATTGAGGTTGCTTTTAGCTGCGGCCGCTTCTACGTAGGACAGAATGGCCGCTGTGTTGACCAGAGATTATTGGAACATAAGAGCATAGGTCGGCTACCTCACTCATGAGTCGACTCACGCAGACTCAGATCGAGCCATAACTGTAAGCCTGAGTTAGTCCGGGTGAGTATCATTTTGTTGAGTTTGAGTCCGAGTAAGTCCCGTTTATAAATATTCTTGTGAGTCTGAGTCCTAGTGAGTCCGGTGGAGGAAAATATTGGTGAGGCTGAGTCCGAGTGAGTCCTAAGTGCAAAATATATTTCATGAGTGAGTCTAAGTGAGCTCCACCTTTTATTGCCGACCTGTGGTCCGATGTACTCACCTCTGAGCATTGCTATCAGCCTTATATCGGCTTACGTTTATTCTCAAATCTATTCACACATGCCTCAACGCACTGGCGTCCATGCACCACCTCAATGTTTATTGATCAGAGGCGCCAGTTGGGCGAAGGAGTATGTCTCGCGTGAGTCGCATATTTCATGCAAACGTCCTTATTGGATTGCAACCGCTGATAACTCCTATTTGAAGGTACAAGATAAAAAAAAGCATATCGTGGAGCATCGATTATGTAAAGGTGAACATTTAAGAGACTTCTCTCTGGTTGGGAAGGAAATAACTTTGGGAAAGGGACACCAACCAACTTATTCAATTAAAGTAATAACATGGTTTTACTTTAAAATGAAGAATCCCGACGTTTCGCGTCCAACTCTGACGCTTCTTCAGGGGTGACTGAGTGGCACCAGGGAGAAACAGAGTTTTTGGTGCCTTCGTCTCAAGCCGGGGGGGGGGGGGGGCACGCTTGTTTTCACCGACGTGCCGTAGCCCATAATGGGCTACGGCACGTCGGTGAAAACAAGCGTGTCCCCACACACACGTGCCGTAGCCCATTATGGGCTACGGCACGTGTGTGTGTGTGTGTGTGTGCGTGCGTGCGTGCGTGCGTGCGTGCGTGCGTGCGTGCGTGCGTGCGTGTGTGTGTGTGTGTTTTCAATATCACAAGTTACCGAACTTACAAAAACAATCAAGCATATGCGCGCATACCATAAAATCACAGCACACTATAGACTAAATCGGCAAGTATACCTTGGAACAGACAGATCGCTCAGTAAAAAAGAGGAGGTTATGCGGCGAATGTTACAGACGGGGGTTACCCCATACTTTACAGCAAGTGGCACCCAGAAGTTTTCCGGTCCCAGTGCAAATTTTGTGATGAGGCAGCAAATTTGGTCCACATGGTGTGGACATGCCCGAGTCAGTACGATGGTTCACACACTCTAGAACTCTGGGAGGCCCTCCTCCCCAGCCCAGACGGTAGAGGGCGCGTATAAATGATAACTGATAGGGTTCCTCGATGCGCGCGCTCCCCTCCGCCGCCGTGGAGGGTGGAGACAAGAGCGTCGTCTGCTACGGCGTCCGCCATTACGATGCCCTCTCCGCAGTCCGCCTATAGCCACGATTGGCAGCCAACGGGCGTCGCGCGGCTGCATGCGGAGTTCGTTGTGTCAAAACGAGTGGTACTCAAACAACATGACAAACATACAAAGTTTTCGCATCGGGAGTGTGAAGGTCTCAGATTTCTATTCTCTACTGTTTATTTTTAAAGCGACATTAGCAGCTGGAGTTTCTCGCAGCAGAAAACTACCGTCCACGCCAGCCGCGTTAAAGGCCAACTCCGGCGATTTTTTGACCGTGTCAGGATAATGGTGCTTTTATGTTCCTGAGACACTCTTGTCACGCGCCCGATAGCTGAAATGCTCAGCAAATTCAAAAATAATTTTTAATAAGCAAAAAGGCGCAATACCGAAACCGAAACCCAATCGAGTGTACTGTCCAAGTATGACGTAGTAGTTTGTTACGAACCGGAAGTCGTGCAAGGCATGCTGGTCCCGCCGGCGCGGAATATCACACGCACGGAGAACAGAAAATCGCGCGCCAAACCAGCGAAGCGCCGGCCAAACACCGTCGCCTTGTGACCAGCACAATATACGCTGTAGCGGCCAAAGTTAGCGAACCATTGGCTGCGTCACTTCCGTCGACCGGCAAACCAACATGTCACACACGCAATGTTGCCAATAATTGTGGGAAGCCGGGTGGGCGTTTGCAGACAATCTTTAAAATTCATTTGCAAACAATCAGCGCATGTCTCAAGCTTGAAATTTGGTATAAATGACGGAAATGTGCAAAGGAACGTACCCAGCGAATTTTATTGAGATCCATTGACCTCGAAAAACCTCCGGAGTTGGCCTTTAACACCTTCAGTTAGCATCTTCTTGGGCTAGTTGGTAACTATTTATATTGGTTAAAGATGCGAAACACACGCACCCAAGTCCCATGGCATTTCATTGTGTCTGTGTGTTTTGTGTCTTCCACAAAAGTGTAAAAACAGTTTGCCTGCCGTGCGAAAAAAAGAATTTAAAAAAAAAAACCACGTGCTGTCACGAGAAAAGAGAAAAAACTGTGAATGCACACCATATTTTCAGATCTTGTTTTCGAATTATTCATCAGCTACCCCATTTATGGACCGCACCCTGCAACGCACAGTATTCTGAATTCTGTTTTCATCTCTTTTACCTTACTGAAATTGCAGATGGCCAAAAAAATTGTTGAATACATATACTATTTGGGGCTCTACATACGGCTTTTATGGCATTAAGTCATGAAATTTATGGCATTAAATCATGCACACACGCACGCGTAAACACGCACACGCGTAAAAACACACTCACACATGCACGCACAATCATGCGTACATGCGCACACGCACAAACACACACGTACGCGCACACACACGCATGCGCACACACACGCTTGTACACGCACACACAGACACACACGTACACGCACGTATACGTATACACACGCGCACACGTACAAACCCACACAGGCACGCAGATATGCACTTACGCACACACATTCGCACATACGCGCACACACACAGGCTCGCACTCACAGGTACACATACACACGCATGCGCACACGCACACACGTACACAAAAACACGCGCACACATAAGTACACCCACACACGCACGCACACACACGTACACGCGCGCATACACACACTCAACGACATGCATGCGCACACACGTACACACACGCACGCGCGCACACGCGGCAACGCACGCACACACACACGCACAGATGCGCGTGCGCGCACACAGACACGCACGCGTACACGCACACACACGCACGCACAATCATGCGTTCATGCGCACAAACACGCACATACACGCAAACACACACACGCCGTCACCATTCGGCAATACGCCTCCTGGAACCAGCTGACAAACGCCAAGGCGTCGTTTCTGGACCTACAATGCGAGAAGAGTGAGTGCCCCGAAAGTATTCTTTCGGCAACGTATACCTTGCGGCGAGTTACGTCGAGCGAGAAGGCCAGCGTAAGCGCGGCGAGTTATAACTCTCCAAATGCTGAAATGGTATAACCATGGTATAACTTAGCCTGCACAAACACGAACGGTCCGTGGGCTGCCACTTGTCGCGCTTGATCTTTACCAGCCACAGGAGTCGCCTTTTCGGATCTTTCGGAAATCTGAACACCTTATAGCCATTTCGCGAGTGGTTTGTGCACTGTGGCACGCAACACCCGGGCATTTTGTCCGAGAAAACGCCGCGCACGTGTCTCACTCAACCAGCCGCGACGAGGCGGGGGGGAGCCGAATGGCGGCCGCCGATCGGAAGGCGGCATCCACCCCTTCAAAGAATGGCTCCACCCTCCAAGGGGGGCGCGCGCATCGAGGAACCCTAATAACTGACTAGTCGCACCCTCGTGGTGATGTAAGGAGCGGTAGAGAATAAAGAGGGGCTTTTGGAACGCGACTCCGATGCGTGCGGGTGTCTCTTGCGAAGTGCCGCGCTGACTGCGCGTTTTATAAGGCATTGCCCTTACCAGCAGAGCTTCTCGACACAGACCCCAACGTCCAGCAAGACATCATCAGTCAAGCTCTTGCTGCTGCCGTATCTCAAAGGATTCCGGTCGACGGCTAGGGGCGACGGGCAATGCCTAACGCGGTTAACTGATTTTTATAAAGTATTTTTCTCTCTCTCTCAATAGGCCGGAAGTATGTCCGTTAGCTGAGCTCTTTGTGTTAGAAGACTATTCTGGTTTGCCCACACGTGCGGCATATTAGAATAGTTGCCCTGTTGCTCGAGCTGCTTGAATCGACAAGAACGTCTCGTACCTGTCGCGCCTTTAAGGGGGCGGGCTTTTCGTAAATATCAATGATTCGGCTGTTAAGTTTCTATTTATGTCTTCCATTGCGGAGGCATTTGGTTTGCAGACTCTTGGGCGTCTGTAAAAGCGAAAAAAAATTCTGGGGCATTGAGCGCAGGAAGAGGACATCATCATCATCACCACCACCATCCTCCATGACTACGATATGACTGCGAGGCACGCCATAGTGGGGACATGGGGTTAATTATGAGCGCCTCGCGTGCTTTAACGCACAACCCAATCCGAGTACATTTTGTACCACTGCAATGGCGAATTACTCTAGGAGTGAACGCTTCGCTGCGCCATTAAAACCCTCAGAATCAGATTGCACGGTGCGTTGCAGTACTCAGCCCAGCAGGCAATGAGTTACGGCAGCACAGCGGAACCAGTGCCTACAACGTATATTGTATTTGTGTCGTCAAATATTTATAGTCAATACGCCGTCTCTGTGAGGTCACGTCTTGGACCGATATTGTCACGGAAAATCCAGAAAGAAATGTCTTCACAGAAAGTTGCTGACGGCTGTAGTGTTCGCGGCAATTATTTAGGATGTAGTGACCTTTTGGGGTTATTGCTGCTGCTTAGAAAGTTTCCTGTTATTTTTATAAGCTGCTGATTAGAGCTTTCTGTTCAGGATTTCATCGAAGTGTTTCTGGAAAATGGCCTAAGTTGACTAGTTTGCAATTGGTTGCACGACGGTGCGCCCTCTCCTCGGTTTATTTCTTTCTCCGTAGCTGCATACGGGAGGCATGTAGACAAAGACAGGGGAAGTGCGTGGCACAGCATAACTGGGGAAGAACATTTGACACTTCCGCTCGATAGCCGCGGCCTCACTATTGCTGATTATTTTCTGCCACATTATCACATCTTCGCATGTACCACACCATTTCATAATCTTGAAAGCGCTTAATCGACCCTATTAAATTATTTATGCCAGTTATATGAAAGTTCAGCATCGATAAAATAGTCCTTTAGCTGAATGCTGCTAATTCATTCATCCTTCATCAGTATTTCCAACCGCCTGGTTAAAATAGCCAGGGTACTCTCGCCAAGTATTCTTTTAAATATATCGCGATCTCTTTCTTTCTTCATTCATTACTGCGGACCTTATACAGGTTCAAACAGGGTGGGAGCAAAAACAAGAAACAAAGTAAATATAAATTTTGAAACAATCACAATGTGACGGTAGGCAACAAAAAATTACTCCAGTCTGTTACAGTGTGACGGAAAAAGAAAATTTGAATAAATCTGTTCGCGTAAATTATGATGGCATTGAGTTAGGATGATGGTAGGAAGTAACCATTGAGGTTGAAGATGAAAGATAGGGTGAAGGGTTAATTGCTAGTTCCCCATTCCAAAGCAAGTAAAGAAATGGTAGACGTGTGTTTTTCCTTCTTAGCAGTGTTGGCGCTAACGCGTTAGTAGTAGCGGCATTACCGGTTACGCGTTACTTTTCTTCAGTTACTTAGAAACGTAGTTATTACTATTTCGGAACTGTAACGGGTAACGTACTTTCGTTGTCAGTTCTAGGTAACTCGAGGTGTCACGTTACTCGTTACTTTTCGTCCCAATTATCTTCGCAGTCTTACACAAAATTCATCCGTCTTGTAGGAGCCCCTTTCTCAGAACTCTCCCCGACGTTATTCTGCCGCTGCGGCGGACTGCTGTCAGCCCGCCAAGCGCTGGCAAGGAGACCCCGCACAGGGTCCTTTTTCGCGCGGGGGGAAATCGCAAATTGTCGAAATTTATTAAATTAATTTGCTATAGCTTCGACTACCTTGCTATCGAGATTAAAGTTGTCGTTGATTGTCAGTGAAGCGAAGCGTAATGCGATCCTCTTAACCATCAAATTTGTCGAGATCTGCTCGGCTTGCGGACCTCAAGACTCGGTGTGAGCTGCAGCACAAAGGAGGATGACTTCTTGAAAAGCACATTATGAACATAATCGCCAACGGAAGATGGGCGGCTGTCTCGGTACCTTTGGTGCCGCATGGCATTGCCACGAGTGGGCTCAGAGAAAACTATCCGTGCGTTCACCAGCTCTTCCTGAACGTAGATACGGTACCTTATAGTGTGTCCATCGAGCTCCCATTTAGCGTAGCTGCGGACGTATTCGCGAATACGCGGGTCAACCTCTCCGATTAAAGCTTTGCAAAGCAGCAGTTGCTTATATTGACCGGTTTCTATTGATACATTAAGAAACTGTTTCTGCACCACTCCAGCACATTTTATAAACTTCCTATTCGAGATGCGTTTTGTTTCTTGCAATGTACAACTGCGCATACGTTTCTGCATATTGAACTCCTGAGCAAGCGAGGCTGACCTCGAACACTTTCACATACGAAGTCGCAATATTTGCGGCGATTATACAGGTCAAACTGGAGGGGGAAAAGCTTGTTTATGTGCGCAATTATTTTTCCCCACATTTATGTCGTTTAAGCATTCCTTTATGGCTACAAAATTTGCGCATGGATTTTGGCACTAGAAGCAGCGCGTCGTAATTACTGCAAGTTTGTTCAGTGATGTTATCATTGCGGATAGCGTTGATGCTAAAATCGATCACTTTGTGTCTAATGGCCCATTCTGAAAAATATTTTCCCCATGTGACACATAGTTAGAAGCCATCAAATGTAACTATAGTACAGGCAACTTTAGGTCATTATTGTCACGTGGTCGTGACGTCGACGAAGGGAGCAGGCGACGTGTCCAAAATGAAACTGTTTATTAGGCCGAACTTGTGGCCGGTAAACGGAAAGTAAGATTACAGCAATACACGCTGGCACTGATAGCGGCGAACAGAGCGTCGGCCGTCGATCAAACTGAACATCGTTGGAACGCGCCGGCTTTTATAACTCACGCGTCGAACATTCTTGTCTTATCTCTGGTCGTCGCGCAAGCTCTCGAATAATCTTGGGTGTTCGCGTCTTGCGCGCAATCTTAACAAAATGATCTACTAGAATCGTGAACCTTCTCGAACACTGCAGGTGCGGTTTGTTCACAGTCTTTGTGGGCGTAAACCGAATACAGTAAAAGAAACGTGCGTGGCAATGCCCCCCTCTGAAAAGGCATCGTCCCGATGCTTAGAACCGAACATATGGTAAAAATACATGCAACAATAGAACACATGGAAAAAAAAATACATGCAACAATAAATAACGACAATAAATCAAGAAAGTTCAGTAAACAATACGCACAAGCAAGAAAGTCCAATGAAAGAAAAAAAAGTACAGTCCTCAGGTTCACTACCGCGCGTAAAACGGCTTGAGGCGCACGACATGGACGACTTCGGGTCGCGTACGGCGCCGTTGAGAGTTCGAAATGCCGTCGGGGACAACCTCGTAGTCGAGTGTGCCGAGGCGTCGAATTACCCTGTACGGTCCGAAGTATCGTCGAAGAAGTTTTTCACTAAGTCCACGTCGGCGTATCGGCGTCCACACCCAAACGCGGTCGCCGGGCTGGTATTCCACGAACCGTCGTCGAAGATTGTAGCGGCGGCTGTCAGTCGTCTGCTGATTCTTGATCCGCAGGCGGGCGAGCTGTCGTGTTTCTTCGGCGCGCTGTAGGTAGGCGGTCACGTCGACGTTTTCCTCGTCGGTCACGTTCGGTAACATGGCGTCGAGCGTCGTTGTCGGGCTCCGTCCGTAGACCAACTTGTATGGCGTCATCTGCGTCGTTTCTTGCACGGCCGTGTTGTATGCGAAAGTCACGTACGGAAGGATCGCATCCCACGTCTTGTGCTCGACGTCGACGTACATGGCCAGCATGTCGGCGATGGTCTTGTTGAGACGCTCGGTGAGGCCATTGGTCTGTGGATGGTAGGCGGTGGTCCGGCGGTGGCTTGTCTGGCTGTATCTCAAGATCGCCTGAGTAAGGTCAGCAGTAAACGCCGTACCTCTGTCGGTGATGAGAACCTCTGGGGCGCCATGTCGAAGGACGATGTTCTCAACGAAGAACTTGGCTACCTCGGCGGCACTGCCTTTAGGCAGGGCCTTTGTTTCGGCGTAGCGGGTGAGGTAGTCGGTAGCCACGACGATCCATTTATTTCCGCAAGTCGACGTTGGGAACGGCCCCAGGAGGTCCATCCCGATCTGCTGGAACGGTCGCCGAGGAGGCTCGATCGGCTGAAGGAAGCCTGCTGGTCTTGTGGGCGGTGTCTTCCGTCGCTGACAGTCTCGGCACGTCTTTACGTAGCGGGCGACGTCGGTGGCAAGGCGCGGCCAGAAGTACTTTTCCTGTACCCTTGCGAGCGTGCGGGAAAGTCCGAGGTGTCCGGCCGCCGGGTCGTCGTGTAGTGCCTGGAGGACTTCTGGTCGCAGGGCTGCAGGCATTACGAGAAGGTAATCGGCTCGAAGTGGCGAGAAATTCTTCTTTATGACAACGCCGTTTCGCAAGGAAAACGACGCGAGTCCTCGCTTGAATGCCTTTGGAACAATGGCGGTCTTGCCTTCGAGATACTCCACAAGGCCCCTGAGTTCCGGGTCGGCTCGCTGTCGTTCGGCGAAGTCGTCGGCACTTATGGTTCCCAAGAAGAAGTCATCCTCCTGGTCATCCTGCGGCGGCGGGTCGACGGGGGGCACGAGACAAGCAGTCGGCGTCAGTGTGTTTTCGTCCGGACTTGTAAACGACGGTGACATCGAATTCTTGAAGCCTTAGACTCCATCTTGCGAGGCGACCTGAAGGGTCCTTCAAGTTAGCTAGCCAACACAAGGCGTGGTGGTCGCTCACAACTTTGAAGGGCCTCCCGTATAGGTAGGGGCGAAACTTGGACGTAGCCCAGATGATGGCGAGGCACTCCTTTTCTGTTGTGGAATAGTTGGCTTCTGCCTTGGATAGCGACCGGCTAGCATAACTGATAACCCTTTCCACGCCTTCAGTTCTCTGGACAAGAACGGCGCCGAGTCCTACGCTGCTTGCGTCGGTGTGGATTTCCGTGTCGGCGTGTTCGTCGAAATGCGCAAGTATTGGAGGCGTCTGCAGGCGTCGTTTCAATTCTTGAAATGCTTCGACTTGCCTCGCTCCCCACTTGAATTCCACGTCGTTTTTCGTGAGCTGAGTTAGTGGCTCGGCGATGCGGGAAAATTCCTTGACGAAGCGTCTATAATAGGCGCACAAGCCGAGAAATCGGCGTACGGCCTTCTTGTCGGTGGGCGGCGGGAAAGCAGCGATGGCAGCTGTTTTCCGTGGGTCGGGGCGAACTCCAGACTTGCTGATAACGTGACCCAGGAACAGGAGTTCCTCGTATGCGAAGCGGCACTTTTCTGGCTTGAGGGTGAGTCCGGAGGCCCTGATTGCTTGAAGTACTGCGTCAAGTCGCCGGAGGTGTTCGTCGAAGTTTGAAGCAAATACAATGACGTCGTCCAGGTACACCAGGCAAGTCTGCCACTTCAATCCTGCCAGTACTGTATCCATAACCCGTTGGAAAGTCGCAGGTGCCGAGCAAAGACCGAAGGGCATGACTTTGAACTCGAAGAGACCGTCTGGTGTTATAAACGCGGTCTTCTCTCGGTCTCTCTCGTCGACCTCAATTTGCCAATAGCCGGTCTTGAGGTCCATCGACGAAAAGTACCTCGCGTTGTGGAGTCGATCCAGGGTGTCGTCTATCCGTGGGAGAGGGTACACGTCCTTCTTCGTTATTTTGTTCAGGCGGCGATAATCGACGCAGAAGCGTAGGGTTCCGTCCTTTTTCTTCACTAACACCACGGGTGACGCCCACGGACTCTTTGAAGGCTGGATGATGTCGTCGCGCAGCATTTCGTCGACTTGGTTCTTGATGGCCTCGCGTTCCCGCGTTGAAACTCTGTACGGGCTCTGACGTAGTGGCCTGGCGCTTTCGTCTGTTATGATGCGGTGTTGTGCGACTGGGGTCTGTCGAACTCTTGACGACGACGAAAAGCAGTCATTGTATTGCAGGAGCAGGGTTTTCAGCTGTTCTTGTTTATGCGTCGGAAGGCTCGGACTGACGTCGAAAGATAGTTCGTGAGCTTGCTTCGTCGAAGCACGTTCGGTAAACTCGGCGAGGGCGAGGGCGTCGCTGGCTTCCACAATTTCTTCGATGTAGGCGACCGTCGTGCCTTTGCTCACGTGCTTGTATTCGTTGCTGAAGTTCGTGAGCATCACTGTTGCTTTTCCTTCGCGCAACTCGGCGATGCCTCTTGCGACGCAAATCTGTCGGTTTACAAGCAGGTGTTGATCGCCCTCGATGACGCCTTCGAAGTCTGTGGGTTTTTCGGTGCCGACGGGAATGATGACGCTGGAGAGAGGTGGGACGGTGACGTGCTCTTCTATCACGTTCAATGCGTGGTTCCCCGGCGTCGTCTGGGTAGGCAGCGCTTTTTCTGAAGTTAGTGTTATCGACTCAGACCTTAGGTCGATGGCGGCGCCGTGGTCGCTTAGGAAGTCCATTCCAAGTATCACATCCCTGGAGCAGTTTTGTAGGATTACAAAGCTCGCAGGATAAGTCCTGTTATTGATGGTGACTCTCGCCGTGCAGACACCAATCGGCGTTATCAGGTGGCCTCCAGCTGTCCGGATTTCAGGGCCTTCCCAAGCAGTCCTCACTTTCTTCAACTTCGCGGCGAACGTCCCACTAATGACGGAATAATCGGCTCCGGTGTCGACGAGAGCTGTGACACTGTGGCCGTCGATGAGAACGTCGAGGTCGCTAGTTCGTCGCCTGGCGTTTCGGTTGGGTCGTGGCGTCGGATCACGGCTGCGACGGTTTGTACCACTGCTCCGACGTTGCGTCGTCAGGTCTTCTGCTCGCGAAGTTTCGACTTCAGAGCTCTCTACGGCTTGGTGCGTGTTCTTCGGGTTTCGTCGCGCCGTCGTCGTCGGCGGAGGGTCTCGTAGCGTTGTCGTCGTCGGCGGCCGCGGAGGATCTTCGGCATTTCGTCGTACAGCAACCGCACCTCCATCGGTTGCTGCCTTTAGTTTCCCTGATACGGGCTAGGCGACCGGCCCCGGTTTGGGCCAGTGTACTGCCGGCGGTGCGGTGACATGTAGCGGCCGGGCGACGGCGAGCGGGAAGGTCGTCGTTGCTGCCACTGTGTTCCGGTGAGGTAGTCGTCGATGTCTCGAGGCCGTTCGCCTGGCTGCGGACGCGGCGCGTTGACGGCGAATCCGCGTAGCCCCATCTGTCGGTACTGGCATCGGCGGTACGTGTGGCCGGCTTCTCCGCAATGGTAGCAGAGTGGACGGTGGTCGGGGGCTCGCCAGATGTCGGTCTTCCTCGGCGTGTACCGCTGGCCGGCAGGCGGGCGCGATGGCGGCGGTGGTGGCGGCGGCGGCGTCTGGCGACGATAGTGCGGCTGTGCGGCGTCCTGACGGGGGGCGTGGAGGGTGTGCACTGCGTCGCGCTGCAGCAGCATAGCTCAGGGCCTGCAGCTGTGACTGTGGTGGCTCAGGGGTGCCGAGCGACTGCTGGAGTTCTTCACGAACTATCTCGGCTATCGAGTCCACCTGAGGTTGCGATCTGGGGAACATCTTCCGCAGCTCCTCCCGCACGACCGCTCTGATGGTCTCGCGGAGGTCGTTGGTCCCCAGCGCTTGAACATCCGCGTAGCTCGTCGTAGGCAGGCGGCGGTTGTATTGCCTGTTGCGGATTTCTAGCGCTTTCTCGATCGTAGTGGCCTCCGAAACGAATTCCGAGACCGTCTTTGGGGGGTTGCGCACAAGTCCGGCGAAAAGTTCTTCCTTTACTCCTCTCATGAGGAACCGAACCTTTTTTCCTCGGACATGTCAGCGTCGGCGCGTCGGAAAAGTCGCGACATCTCGTCCGTAGAGATGGTAACGCTCTCATTAGGGAGCTGCACTCGTGTGTCCAGTAAAGCGGCGGCCCTTTCCTTTCGGACGACGCTCGCGAACGTCTCCAAGAAAGCGCCGCGAAAGAGGTCCCATGTTCGAAGCGTGGACTCCCGGTTCTCGAACCAGGTCCTGGCTGCATCCTCCAAATAAAAGTAAACATGGCGCAGCTTGTCCTCGGCGTCCCAGTTGTTAAATATTGAGACTCTTTCGAACGTCTCCAGCCAGGTGTCGGGGTCTTCCGTCGGCGATCCATGGAACTTCGGTGGCTCTCTGGGTGGCTGCATAACGACCGTTGCAGGCGACACAGCGGCCGTCATCGTGCCTGTCGTCCTCGTCGCCGTAGCTTTTGGCTTGTCCGGTAAGAGTCCGTGCTGCGGGGGTAGTCCTCTCAGTCTGCGGCTGGCTCGACTGTTCGTGAAGGGTTCGGTGTCTTCGTCACGATTTGGGCTGGGTTCACGGCTTGACGGGGGGCGTCCGGAACATGAACGAACAGCACCTCCACCAGATGTCACGTGGTCGTGACGTCGACGAAGGGAGCAGGCGACGTGTCCAAAATGAAACTGTTTATTAGGCCGAACTTGTGGCCGGTAAACGGAAAGTAAGATTACAGCAATACACGCTGGCACTGATAGCGGCGAACAGAGCGTCGGCCGTCGATCAAACTGAACATCGTTGGAACGCGCCGGCTTTTATAACTCACGCGTCGAACATTCTTGTCTTATCTCTGGTCGTCGCGCAAGCTCTCGAATAATCTTGGGTGTTCGCGTCTTGCGCGCAATCTTAACAAAATGATCTACTAGAATCGTGAACCTTCTCGAACACTGCAGGTGCGGTTTGTTCACAGTCTTTGTGGGCGTAAACCGAATACAGTAAAAGAAACGTGCGTGGCATTATAGTACGGCGAAGATATGGCATATTTGCGCGAATTATTCTCCTTCAATCAGTATTTGGGGTGAAATTTTTGTTTGGGCGGAAACTTTAATGCGAGATGTAAATATGAGTTTTATAAAGTTCCTGTGTAGGTTCCTGCGCCGAAGACACACTGATTAAGATTTCTGACTATGGAGTCATGGCAGAAGTAACGTCCATTCCTTTTGATTTCGGTAACAGTAACGCTAACGAGTTAAGTTTTTTTACGGGTAACGCAGAGCGGTAACGCGTTCCTTTATCTTTAGCGTAACGAGTTTCGTATTTGGTTACTTTTTTTTTCGGTAACGCGTACAACACTGCTTCTTAGTGCAAGGCATGGACTGCTGTTAGCTTGCATTAGTTCAGTGGGTGAGTCATACGGAGAAATTTTTGAATGAACCTCACAGCTTTTCTCTGTACATTCTCGAGACGGGTAATGTTGGTTTTAGTAAAGGCGTCCTGAACAGCACATGCATATTCAAGTTTTGGCCTAATTAGTGTATTATAAGCAAGTAATCTTACAGTTGGAGGCGAGTTTTAGAGCTTATGTCCTAAAAAGTAGAATTTACGGTATGCAGAATAAGAGATATCTATATGTGGATTACACGATAAGGTATTAGCATAGTCCTTCAATACTTTTTCTGGTCATGAAGAAGGAGGAGGAGGAGGATATGGAGAAGAAAGCTGCCGTGCCGCGGCGCCACCGTCGTTCAGAGGTCACGCTTCTCCGGGTTGAGTCCGCGGAGTCCGCACATGCGGCCGGCACGAGCTGAAAGTTTGCACTTGTGCTCTGCAGCTGTACTCTGAGACGTGAAACCCCAGCAATTATTATAATTATTTGAACTCTACACTACCCCAGTGCTGAGCGAAGGCGAAAATTATCTGTTATACTTTATAAGCATCTTCACGACTTAATTTTCTTCAAAGAAGAGTCGCGATTACAGCCCTATGAAGCGCCCTGGTTCACCAAGGGAGTACGGCACTGAATGCAGTCATGTTTCACTTCTCGTCACCCGACTCGTACGAGGTAGAGATAAAGAAGCGCAATGCAGAGTAGGGGAACATATTAATCGATGCGGTTTTCATCGGGGATATTCGCAATAATAATCACGTTAGAAAACTGTGTAGCACCATTGGACTGATACTCAGGAAAACTAGCAAAGTTTTCGAGGACTGAAAACGACAACAGTTTCCAACATTGACTGCCACCATATGCCAATGTATCTGTTTCAAACAGATTACCGGCACGTGCAAGCTCGCGTCCTAGAACATTTTCTGTTACGTAAAAATAGCCCGTCACCGCTACTGGAACGACACGCGTGCAGTTGGAAGTTCGGGAAATAACACTTCGCGACCTTGAGCTCAGGTTGTCATGCTGATGTTTTATTCTCTGTACAGCGTATCAGTCACGTCATTTTTTTATTCTTTTTTTTTAGGCTTGTTCAGCCAACTCAAGGCAAATTTCGCAGGAACAAAAAAGTCTATGCGCGTCCTCGGCTGGCACACTGAGCCGCCAGCTGAATTTGATATTGCTTACATTTTGTATGCGCGTTGCGTTCGGTACGAAAATGTTCTGAAAGTTCCTGGCTTAATTCGTATAATTGTTACGACAAAAGAGAATGCGAATGTTGTCTAAAAGGAGCGGGCCTTTCGGACGCGACCTATCGGACAAGAAAAGTACGAGCGTCGCCTACGGCGGCCACTCCGCTAGGATGCCTTTCTTTTAATTTTGGTACCCCTAGCGGCCGCCACTAGCTCTATATTAATCTGAGGCGGCAGTTTCGTTACCAGAAAAGCTATCGAGGGACTATGGTATTAGTAACAGTGTCACGTAAGTACTTGTATTGGGCCTCTTATTATGTCCTTGGTAAATCACGTACTCGTTCCAAACTAAACAATTCCTTGTTGGAAACAACGACAGCTATCCTCATTTACCGCGGCCAAGTTGTACCTTTTATAATATTTATTATTTGATTGGTATTTTCTTCTATGACAGAACATTGCTCAAAGAAACAACACATGTTCATTGGTTAAGCACTGAGCTAAATAAACAGAGATAAGGAAGGACACTGCACGAGCGCTGTTTTTCACCAATATATTCTCACTAACTAGCTCGCATTCAGGCCATATTAGGTTCCCTTACCACGTATCATCATTGCCTGTTCTTTCGATAGACCCTCCCTAACGAGTACACACTAACCGCCAAAGTTACACAGCGATAGGGGATGGATGGATGGGTGGATGCTATGAGCGTACCCTTTATAACGGGGCTGTGACAAGTGGGCCACCAGGCTCGTCAAATAAAGCAAAAAAGCTTTTTCGTCTTTTTTTACTTTTTAAGTTGGCCTAATGCCTTGTCTGTTTCAATTAAATCTGTCTTACTATAGGAAAAAAACCCAAATTCATAGCCCTGTACATTAAAAATGTATGTATGGATGGATGGATGCTGTGAGCGTCCCCTTTGTAACGGGGCGGTGACATGGCTGCCACCAGGCTCGAAAAAAAATAGGGAAGGAAAGCTTTTTTTATGTTGGCCTAATGCCTTATCTACATTGATTAAGTCTATGTTATTTACCACAGAAAAATATAAATTCCCGGTCCATATATCTCTCTGCCTCTTAAGGCAAATGACCTTATTTTTCCCCATTATTTATTTTTGTACTTTATCTCTACTTTTCTGCCACCAATACTCTAACCGTCTCTTACTTATTTCTATCGCGGACGTGTTCAGCTTTCCATTGTTGTCCCTAAAACCCAAGGCTTCATGTAGACTCGTGTCCACACGTATATCTGGGTGGATATCGCCACATTCAATCAGTACATGTTCCATCGTTTCCTTAGTTCCGCCACAGCATGTACATTGTTCTTCTTCGTTACTGAATCTCGCTTTATAACTACGCGTTCTAAGGCAACCCGACCTTGCTTCAAACAGTAAAGCGCTTCCCCTTGAATTATCATAAAACCTTTCCCTCCTTATTTCGTTTTTTCCCTTTCGGTAGTTACTGAGAGCCGGATTCTTTTCCATCGCTGTCATCCAATAAGTCCTATCCGCCTCTCCAACTTTTCGCTTAAAGGCCAACTCCGGCGATTTTTCGAGGTCATTGGATCCCAATAAAATTCGCTGGGTACGTTCCTTCGCACATTTCCGTCATTTATGCCAAATTTCAAGCTTGAGAAATGCGCTGATTGTTTGCAAATGAATTTTAAAGATTGTCTGCAAACGCCCACCCTGGCTTCCCACAATTATTGGCAACATTGCGTGTGTGACGTGTTGGTTTGCCGGTCGACGGAAGTGACGCAGCCGATGGGTTCGCTTAACTTTGGACGCTACAGCGTATATTGTGCTGGCCACAAAGCGACGGTGTTTGGCCGGCGCTTCGATGGTTTGGCGCGCGATTTTCTGTTCTCCGTGGAGGAGCGTGTGATATTCCACGCCGGCGGGACCAGCATGCCTTGCACGACTTCCGGTTCGTAACAAACTACTACGTCACACGTAGACAGTACACTCGGTTGGGTTTCGGTTTCGGTATTGCGCCTTTTTGCTTATTAAAAATTATTTTCGAATTTGCTGAGCATTTCAGCTATCGGGCGCGTGACAAGAGTGTCTCAGGAACATAAAAGCACCATTACCCTGACACGGTCAAAAAAGTCGCCGGAGTTGGCCTTTAATGCTCCTTGTTGCCATATCGCCCGCACTGCTAGCCGTATATTTATTGGTGAGCCTCCTAGTTCTTTTTCTCCACTGCGTGTCAACGCTTTTTCTATACAAATACCTGAAAACCTTCTTTGCCCATCTACTCTCCTTCATTTTCCTCAGCCTCTCTTCAAATCTCATTTTGCTCTGAGCTTCCCTCACTTCAAAGCCTGTCCATCCCATATCACCCTTCACAGCCTCATTTGTCGTCTTCCCGTGAGCGCCCAACGCGAGGCGTCCCGCAGTCCTTTGATTTACATCCATTCCCGATTGCACCTCTGACTTCATGCACACCACTGAGTTCCCAAATGTAAGTCCCGGAACCATCACATCTTTCCACAGCCCTCGATGCACCTCGTACCTATTGTATCCCCATAACGCTCTGTGCTTCATGATTGCAGCATTCCTCTTTCCCTTTGTTACCGATGCTTTCTCTTGTACCTCCATATATCTTTCCCCCCTCATTTACCCATACTCCGAGGTACTTGTACTCGCTTACCCTCGGTATTTCTTGGCCCTGTATTAAGACCGCATGGTCTTCGTGATCATTGAATATCATCAATCCACATTTTGTTGCACTAAATCCTAGTCCTAGAACCTCGCCTTCCTTTCTGCATATACCTGCCAGCCGCTGTATATCATCTTGACTGTCCGCAAATAAGACAATATCGTCAGATTAAAATAGACCTGGAAGCTTCTGCTCAACCATCGCGCCTGCCTGTTTGTGTGACAGATTAAATCCAATGTTGCTACCTTCTAGCGCTTTTTCCATCCTCACCATGTACAGCATGAATAACAGCGGGGACAAGGGACAACCCTGTCTCAGCCCTTTGCTAAATTCAACGCTGTCCTTGCTACTTTTTCCTTCCCATTCTACACAAACTGTATTTTCTCGGTATATTTATTTCCCTCAAAAGCTGTAAACAGTCGTCACCTATGCCCACTTCCTTCAATATATCCCGCAAAATTTCCTGATTAACGTTGTCATACGCCACAGTTATGTCTAGATAAGCTACATATAAGGGCCTGTTTTCTATTTTAGATATTTCTATACACTGAATAAGAACAAAGAGGTTATCGTCTAACCGCCTGTCGATTCGGAATCCATTCTGAAGTTCTCCCAAAATATAATTTTGCTCTACCCACGTTTCTATTTTTAATTTTACTGCCTGCATCGCCAACCTGTATAGCACCGATGTAATGGTTAGCGGTCTATACGAGCGAATGTTATCCTTTTCTCCCCTGCCTTTATAGATTAAGTTCATTCTAATTTTTCGCCAACTGTCTGGTATTTCCCTCTCCTGTAAGGACTTTTCTACGGCTTTCAGCAGTGATTCTTTAGTGCTATGTCCTAGTTCGTTAATGAGGCTGACGGGAACCCCATCTAAGCCCGGAGTAGTGCGCTTAGGAATTTTTCCTTCGGCCTTCTTCTCAAGTACTACATCTTCCTCAGTTGCACTCTTTTGCATACTTTTACTCACCGGGGGAATCCCCTGGGCGACCTTTTTAAACGAATCGGCTGTTACCTTTCGGATGTAACCTAGCGCTTCATACCCTTCCAATTGATTTCCTCCTTCATCGACCATATGTTGTTGCATTGTGACAGACTTGCTATCTAGCGCTTTTAGGTGGCTCCAAAATATCCTAGGCGCAGGCCTTCTTCTTTTCGCGAATCTCTGTCATCCAGCGTTCACTTTCACCTTTAATATATAAAAAATGTACAGCGCCATCTGTCGACAATCCCGCAAGCTCGATCCGCCATGTTTTTTGGGGCACGAAAACGAAACCAATCGCATATCGCAGCCTTCACGGTGCTAGTTGCTGATTGTTTATATTCGTTCTGCGATGACTTTCCGATGCTTCATGCACTGTTCAGGCAACAAGGGAGCCCTGACAATGCCGGCAACTAGGTAGGACTAATTTTAATCAAATTTATCAGTTACATGGACGAAGAAAAGAACACACCGACGCGCATTTCTTTCGTCAACAAGATCGGCTCTGTGTTTAATTTCGGAAATGACCGGCGCGCGCCATAGCGCTCTACAACCTCAATTCTTATTTCTCCGTGCAATGTAATTGCTCGTCTGCAACATAGCTAGACTTACAGAACAATATATTCCGATATATGCATTTTAAAACAAACGGCTGGCATCGCAAACCCGCGAGAGAGCATGATTGATCAACATTAGCTTGTCGGTGTTGCAGATCGACGAAAGCAAGGACTTACATAATTACGCGTGTATAATCACTGCCACAGACGATGCTGCGCGTCCGCGGTAAATCAGTGCCGCCACACAAGACCCGATCGCAAAGATTCTCACAGCCACTGTTTTGCAAGTTTCACAAGGCTATGCGCGCCCTCCTTGTGTGCACTGAATACGCAGTCCGCACGCCGCATCTGCCCTTCGCTTTGCACCCCCCTTATCCCTCTGCTTTTAATTTTCTCCTGCATCCTTCGGTCAGCGTGCGCTGCGAGCACGGAGCGCTCAGTTACGGAGCCGTACTATAGTTGGAGCCAGGCCCGTAGCCAGGGGGGGAGGGGGGGTCGCTAGGCCTCTCCCCCCCCCCCCCCCGAAATTTGGTTAGAGGGGAGTGTTTCACCGTACCGAGAAAAAAATAATGAAAATAGGTGTTTTTCAAGGCCCTCGACAAGGCCCCCCCCCCCCGAAAAAAATTCCTGGCTTCGGGCCTGGTTGGAGCTATTTGTTCAGTAGGTCATCGTACTCGTCTTTCCACTGAGCGTGGGCACTTGTATGCTTGTATGGTGTTCTCAATAGCACGCGGCGTCCGATAATGCACGCCACTGTGGCATGCGAAAGCAAAGAGCACGATATTTTAAAAAGATAAGTGGATGAACGTATACTAATAGCGTTCAAGAAAACCAGAACGACAACACTAAATCCGTGCGATAGATTACGACCACAAGACATTCTAAACAACGAGTGTCTATTAAAAGAGTATTATACTCGGGACGCTCTCTCCGTATGCAGTCGAAACGCGCGATGAGCACTTTTGTTTGGTTTGCGGCTCACCCCTCATGCACATATTCCATGCCTTTATTATTTCGAAAAACTGCGACACACGTTATTGCGAAGGGTGTAGAGATCATTATCATCATCAGCCTGACTACGCACATTGCAGTGCTAAGGCCTCTCCCATGTTCCGCCAATCAACCCGGTCATGAGTTTTCTGCTGCAAACTTCTCAATATCATCTGCCCACCTAATTTTCTGTCGCCCCCCTCACGCGTTTGCCTTCTCTTGGAATCCAGTCAGTTACCCTTAATGACCAGCGGTTATCCTGCCGACGTGCTACGTGCCCGGCTCATGTCCATTTCTTCTTCTTCACTTCAACTACGATATGTTCCCTGACCCACTCTGCGCTCTTCCTGGCTCTTAAAGGGGTGGTGCCACCATATTTGTGCCTTGCGCGTTCTTCGCTGCAAGCGTTCCTTATAGCCCTAGGAAGCATGATACGCGCACCAAGATTCACGTATTCTCGCTAAATAATTTAATATCGCCTTATTTATGCGAACAACTTTCGGCTTCGGTTTCAGGGCCCCAAGTTGGGCAGCGACGTAGAAGTGTAGGAGGCTTGGTCACGTGGCCACACAAGGCTCGCGCGAAGATGCGCAGCACTTAGCCAGGAAGCGATCGAAACTCGGCGAGTGATGTAGCAACCGATGCTTTAGCCGGTACGTACGTTTCGGAAGTGGCGGAGGCCCAGAGGTCACTCACGTCCCTACAGATCTGGTGTGACGTCACTACAACTTTCGTTGTCCTTCCTATAGAGCTACGTCAGTTTTGATGCTCTAGCTATGGGCATCGATCGGGAGAATGAGCATATAGGTACACTTTGGAAGTGAATTAAAATATATTCTAAACGTTTGCTGTGTCCGACCCTTCGTGTGGAGTGTCCTTTCATACAGAGGAAGCCCACAACAGGCTTGTTATAGCCTGGAAATTTGATGGCACCACCCCTTTAAGGTTACACCTATCATATTCCTTTCCATCGCTCGCTGCGTCGTCCTCAATTTAAGTTGAACCCTCTTTGTAAGCCTCCAGGTTTCTGCTCCGTAGGTAAGTGCCGTTAAGATGCAGTTGTTATACACCTTCCTCTTGAGGGATAGTGGTAGACTACCATTCATGATTTTAGAATGGTTGCCGAATGTGCTGCGCCCCATCCTTATTCTTCTAGTTATTTCACTCTCATGGTTCGGCTCCCGGGTTACTACCTGTCCTAAGTAGACGTATTCCTTTACAACTTCCAGTGTCTCGCCACCTATCTCAAAGCGCTGTTCTCTGCCGAGATTATTCCACATTACTTTAGTTTAATGAATATTAATTTTCAGACTTACCCTTCTGCTTTCGGTGTCCATTTCCCTGTACAGGTGTAGGGATACCTGTGGCTAAAGAAATGAGTCGACGAATGCAGCATAGCGTAGCACAGGTCGCGCAGAAAGAACGTGGTTTCGATATCTGAGACGTGTTATTATAATCGCAGTGTTAAATGTAATGGAGATGTGCTGCGCAAAGTCATCTCAGTAGTCTGATAGTCGCATCTCCGCCGCAATGAACACTTTTCTTGGAACGTCTACCATCAGATCGGAAGCACATGCCACTACAGAGAAACAGCAGTGAGACTTTGCGAAGTGATGCGCCGTCCGAACGAGTTCTGAAGCGCGCAGAGCTCCGACATTGCGTTCTCGTCGATTTGTGGCAGCAGAATGAGGTTCACTGACCGTTCGGCGCTGGAGATGACGAAAAAAAAAACCGTGTTTTCGCGGTCCGAAAGCTCCGCCAACGACATCCGCTCAGCCTCTTCGTGGACCTCTCCTTATGGAGACGCTAGGAGACGATTCCGCGACGGTGTCCAACAAAACATGGCGGACGCGCCCAGTGTTGCCAGAGCACTAAGCATTATGAATATCCCCTATTATTAAATCAAACACTCATGTAAAACTTTTTGTCAATTTATGATAGTCTTGAAGAGGGTGCTCTTGACCGTTGCGCGTTCCCTCACTGACTACACCCTATAATGAGAAAATTGCTTTTTAATCCTATGACGCAGGGGGGCCGCTCCATATCAAGATCAACTCTACAGGTGTATGAAATATCTCGGGGATGCCATTATGCTCATATACCCGGTGAGTATTAAATTTTTTTTACCAGCCCCTGAACGGCGCCGAATACTCTTCTAGTCATGTAACGCGACAGTGACTGTGAAGAACAAACAACGAAACAAGCTATAGGTACAGCGAAAAAAAAACATGGCTGATCCCTCCGTCATAGGAATCGTTAAACACGAAAGTGGAACGTGTCTTCACAGAAGTAGTTGGTTGTTTATAGTGCATTGATATATGAGAGCTAGTACAATGTCTGTTGGTGTTAGGCGGATATAGCATTACTTGATGTGGACCCCATAGAGTTGCCTAAAATTAACTAGAGGGGACTCTGGCGCTGCGATCGTTCAGCCACCATGGGAATGATGGGTAGTACACAAATTTGCCTAGTCTTCGTGCTTCCGGCTTCGAACGCACTTGTGGCTTTGTTTATTGCTGCGTTTTCATTCTGTTTCGGAAAAAGAATGGACCGTTGTGAACTTCGTGAGCCTATTTGAATTCATGAGCCTAAAAAGGTCAAGGTGGTGAAGCGTAACTGCTAAACCTTTGCTGAACTTCGTATTGCGGCAAAGCGGATTCAGGCCACACGCAGCCAAAAGAACGAAGACTAGGCAAGACTAGGCAAATTTGTGTACTACCCATGATTCCCATGCTGGCTGAAGCGCCGTGTGTTGCAGCTCCAATAGACACTAGCGCCAGAGTTCCCTCTAGTGTATTTAAAGGAAACTCTATGGTGGACCCATCCACAGTGACGCCTCACGGCGAATCTCCGTCCCGATTACTAACGTCCATGATCATAATTTAACCTTTGCCGGTAGCTGAAGTTGTTAATATATACCTGACACCACATATAATGAATCCCTCGCAAAGATAGCAGCAACAAGCACGTAATAAACACTGGTACTCGGTATGCACTTCTTCAAAGCGTCCTAAAGCGCGAAGAGAAACGCAATGGGCGTCGTGTGTTCCCTCTATCCCGGCTGTGATTTCTCACAAGGTGAGCGCGGAACGCGGTGCGACTGCCACGCGAGCGTCGGAGAGAGAGAAAAGACTTTATTGTACAGAATGGGCCGGCAGTTTGATCTTGGTGGCTTCAGGTGGCGGCTCAGAGTCCCTGGACTCGGGCGGCATCCTCGGCCTGCCGGATGGCCCAGAGCTGGTCGTTCAGCCACGAGCTTTGGAGGGCCGCCTCCCAGCGGCGGCGGCGCCGACGAAGAAGGTCCCCCGCGGCTCCCGCAGCCGGGGCGGTGGTGGGAACGAGTGAGCTCAAGGCTTCCTCTGGTCTGGCATTGACGGCCGTTATAGGCGCATCGCGAACGGCGACGTTTTCGCGACAGTTGTCGTCAGCACATTCCCAGAGCATGTGACTCAGCGTTGCTCTGTGCCCGCACGCTTTACACATATCGGTGGGGTAGAGGTTCGGGTAGCAGTGGCGTAAGATGGCTGGGCTAGGGTATGAGTGAGTTTGGAGCAAGCGAAAGCTTACAGCATCGCGTCTGTTTAATTTATCATGTGGTGGCGGGAATTTACGCCTTTGGAGCCTATAGTGTTGGGTAATATCTCGGAATGTTGTCAGACGATCACCCCACGACCATTGTGATTCTTGTTGCTGCGTGCCTGTCGAAGTTTCTCGAGCCAGCAGACCCAAAGCCCCGTTCTCGGAGTCGGAGGCGGTGGCCACGTAATGGGCCGCGGCTCGGCGAGTGAGACCTCGAGCCGCGGCGTGGGCTGCCTCGTTTCCCGGGAGCGGGACGTCGGTGTGTGCCGGGGTCCATAGGAGGAAAACTGTCGGAGTTTGGGGTTGCGAGCGTGACGCTGAGTCGCCATCGCCGCACGTTTGAAGAATTCCGGGCCGCTTCCCGCGAGACACGGCCGCGCGCGAAACCGCGGACTGCCGCCTGCGAGTCGCTTATCACGATCTCTGCATTCGGCGCCGCGACGAGTGCTAATGCTATCGCGGCTTCTTCGGCCGCCTCCGTGTGGCCCGTGGTCACCGTGGCGCTCGCGAGGCATTTGCCCGTATAGTCAACGACCACAGTTGCGTGTGCGCTTCTCCCTTCCCCATATCTCGAGGCATCTACGTATACAACGTCAGTACTAGTGTCCATACTTCTTTTGAAGGTCTCTAGCGCGCTCGTTACGTCGCCCGACGTGGTGCGTCCGGGTGCATATTCTTAGGAAGCGGCGGAACGATCAGACGGTCGCGGACCGAGGCAGGAACCTCCGCCTTTTTCGCCCTGCTGAGTGTGATACCTGATGCCAAGCGACTCAAGGATGTGTCGACCCACCTTGGTCTTTGATAAGCGTTCGTATTGCGCAACGTCGTGGGCCTCAATTAACTCGTCGAGTGAGTTGTGAAGTCCGAGCGCTAGAAATCTTTCGGTGCTCGCGTTGAGTCGAAGGCCGATCGCTCTCTTGAAAGCCTTTCGTATCATGCATTCGATTTTGTTTTTTTCTGATCCCATCCACTTGAGGTAGGGGGCAACGTATGTTATGCGGCTTATCGCGTACGCCTGCACGAGACGGATCGCGCAGTGTTCGCGCAGACCGTTACGTCTATTTGTGATACGACGCAAGAGTCGGATCGTGTCGTCCACCGAACGGCGTAGTCTGCGCACCGTCTCACCATTATGGCCGTTTGCTTGTAGGTGTAACCCCAGAATTCTAATTTTGTCTACGTGTGGTATGGGAGTACCATCTTCCAATAGAACGTGTATTTTGTAGGATTCCCTTTCCTCGTCGCGCGGGGTCTTGCGGCCTCTACTCGTGGGATTGTAGATTAAAAGTTCGGACTTGCTTGTTGAGCACTCGAGGCCCGTGCCTCGCAAGTACTCCTGAACCTCGTCTACTCCCGCCTGTAGCGTTCGCTCCGACGTGACCGTCACAACCTCCTCCGGGAACCCAGAGGGTGATGTCATCCGCGTATATACTTTGATACAATCCGCGTATGTCTAATAATTTCTCGGGTAGCCCTAATAGTACTAAATTAAAAAGTAATGGTGAAATTACGGAGCCTTGCGGCGTGCCCGTCGAGCCCATCTCAAATTCTTGCGATTCCTGGTCGGCGATGACGACGCATGCGCGCCTGCCTCCAAGAAAATCACGTATGTAATTGTATACTTTTCGACCGAGTCCTAATGCCTCAACTTGTTTTAAAATCGCTTCATGTTTCACGGTATCAAAGGCCTTTTTAATATCAAGACCGAGAATCGCCTTGGTGGAGCTGGTAGTGTCGTCAACAATGTGATGTTTTAGCTGAAGCAAAGCATCCTGTGCGGAAAGATTGCGGCGGAATCCCAGCATGGTGTGCGGGAATGCGTCGCGGTCTTCGAGCAAGTCGGTCACTCGAGTGAGAACTGCGTGCTCCAGGATTTTTCCTACACAAGACGTAAGCGAAATTGGCCTTAGATTATCGAGCGCAATTTGCTTGCCCGGTTTAGGAATCATGATAACTCGAGCTCTTTTCCACGCTTCCGGAAGGGAGCCGTCTCGCCAGCACTTGTTGACGTAAGTCACCAGTTGGGAAATTGACTCGTCGTCTAAGTTTCGGAGAGCCTTGTTGGTAATCCTGTCTGGTCCTGGGGCCGATCGTGAGTTGAGTTCGAAAAGGACTGCCCGAATTTCTGCCTCGCTAAAGTCGGCGTCTAATTTCTCATTAGCAGCGCCAGTGTAGTCGGGGTGTTGGACGCTATCTCCCGTCTTAAAGTAACGGTCACGTATCGCGGCGAGGAATGTTATTGTCTTTATGATCTCTGACAAGTCTCACAGTTTTATGGCCTTGGGCGGCTCGAGTCTCCTCCGGATAGAGAGCTTTATTTTAATATGGATGAATGTTATGAGCGAGGCTTGGGTTACAGGCCGCCTCCTCGCGATGTGTCGAAAGGTTGACAAAATTACATTTCTATTGGAAACACGCCGAATAGGACCGTAGTAGCAACGGCGCGTTGCCTGAGCTAATCGCGGAAAACACGCATAACTTCATTCTTCTGCTTCACCACCCTGACAACAAGAGCATTGTGATAGAAATACAAGGCGTGTTCGTGTAACCTCCGTCGTGGTTTTGGCGATGGCGTAGTGGGTTAAACAGCTGCCAGCCATCGTTGTGGATCGAGAGGTCGTGGGTTCGACTCCCGGCAACGGAATATTTTTCTGTGCCGTCTGGTTGCGCTAACTTTCCTGGCGTATTTTCGTGACGGAAATACGTCATGAAAGTCTTGGTGGAACCCGGCATTAAACTTTCGTGTTAAAAAACTAGTATGTTGAATGGAAATGTGGTGAATGGAGACGTGTAAATCATATGACGATTATATTCACTAGTGTGTATAAGGTTTTCTCACATACCCGGCTATAACACTACAAAGCAAAGCTCTCGAGCGAAAATATTGACAAAAGCTGCATAATACAAGGAGTAATTATTTATAACGGATATGAATGTGATATCACCGAACCTTAGTTTTTCGACGTGCTTCTTCATGACGACGATGCAAATGCGCTTCGTAGACGCGGACAGAAAGGAGACGAGACGGAAACAGCGTACCAGTGGCGTAGCCAGGGATGGGGGGTTAAGAGGGCGTCAACACCCCCCGCCCCCCCGAAAATTTCCAATTTTTCATGTGTATATATGTGCACGCACACATACAAACGCAATGCACGAGCCTACATAAAACATGGTTCAACGCCCCCCCCCCCCCCCCCCCCTCCATTCTTCCGAAAAATATTTCTGGCTGCGCTGCTGCAGCGCATTCTAATTCACGTGACACTTGAGCTGCGTTCTGCCATTACTGGGCATTCGAGAACTGAAGTTCGCTTTTTTTTAATAGCATCACGGCAGCTGCAGTGATACAAGTTCCTGTTCGTGGACAAATCTGTCTTCTTTTCATGGTAAGCCTCACCGATTGATTCCAGTGGCGGGATATAACGCGATATTTTCGCACCGAGTGGCGAGGCGGCCGTTAGCTTCGTTCTCATGTGCCAGTTGCCTAAACAAGTTGAAAGTTGCGCTATGTGTGCCTCGCCGACTCTCCGTCCACAACTTCGAAGTCCGTTCACATCGTCGTCAATAAGCTGTAAGTTTTAGAAACAGTTCTATGTGATATACATGATTTGTGACTGAGGTACCTCAACTACAAATTCAAGGCCAGAGAAAATTGTTATTAATCAAGGCAACGGCAAGCCGTAAACTTCGATAGTCTTCTGGTTCCAATGGTTTCTGTTTCCTGCCACTCCACCTCGGTGGCTGTCCAAATAGTAATTATATTTTCCTTACAACTTTCTTGTGCTTCACTCCATTTTGCATATTTCATCATGTAAAGGTGGTCTTTCCGTGAATACACCGCTGAAACGCAGCGCGGCGTGTCAGTATCACCTCCCGACTTCATGGTTGTGGCGAAACGTAAAAGCAACACCACACTCGCATCCACGCATACGTGTATATCTACGGTGACGCGACATCTTTCCTACGTCGTTGAACTGATTTTCAAGCTCGGTACGACCACCAGCACGCCACGGCGAACGCAAGTGGGAGGACTGACTTAACAGCGAGAACGAACGGCGAGGAGGACGGTTGGTTGGTTGGCCCTCTTGACAACAGTTTGCACAAGGAACGCATCTCTGCACACGGTCTGCATCTCCCGAGTTGTTGCTCCTTTGTGCGTCAGTCTCCCGTCAGTCGCACTGAAGTCCGTCTGCGTGTCGTCACTATACACGCCTTCCCGTCGCTAGGCCTCTCCGTCGGTCCTGCTGCGGGTTACGCGCGCCCTTGCTCTACAAAACAGACATCTTCTATACTGCACACTTCCTTAGTGTGCCCTTCTCGCCCACATATCAACCGGACCTGCTCTTATGCGTTATACAACCCAATTAACACCGTACTAGCAGAGCGTAGTCGCTCTCTGCGATGGTCTTCAACCGCTCCTCGAGGTGCTACGCCCATCAAGTTTGATCCTTCACACGGACTCGACGCAAGCTGTTGGAGCACTCCATCGTGTCGACCTTTCGGTTCGTGTGGCAGTGCTTTTTCACCGTTACGCTGCAGCTCATCCGTGCTGAGTTCGAGTTTGATGAATTCGCCGATCTAGTGTTCTGGCTCATGACGAGGCAGATGCCACTTGCCACCCTGTAACCATTATGTACCTCTTACCTCTGCTCCTGCTGCCAACTCCTGTGACTGTGGACATTCATAAAGAATATCTTCGGCGCACCACGCGAGTGCTCATACCTCCGCGTGTTCATGACCTCCCGAGTGGACTTACTCGCCAGGTGGAGATATCGCTCCGAAGAGTTCGCGTGAGTGCAGCTGTGACACTCTCAATCCGCCGGGAAGTGGGGCTACACCGAAACAAATTCTAGCTGCCCAGTTTGTTCTGCGCCGCTGCGGTGAGCACACCGGAACCACCTTTTAGGAACATGCCCTCGGCTACCAACGGCTCTCAGACGCCACCTGCGGCCTGCGGGACTTCAGCACACCAAACCGCCCGACTTGCAGCGATGGATATACGGTCCGAATCATAGGTCCCTCGTGGACGTCATGGAAGAAACACAGTTGCACAATTTTGTGCTGTGTGTGCCATAGGGCAAACTAACGCAATAAAACACGGGGGTCTTGAGCCGCAGTCACATGGTGAACGAAGTCGCGAATGACGAAATTCGCCGCTTTTACGCTGATCTTATGGAAAAAAGCTACCGGATTTCCGCATTCACCAAGGAAATGAAAATGCATGGGTTTTTATTGTTTTCACGATTTTTCGTTAATTCCTCATCCGGTTAATTGGTACATTTTTTCCGGTCCCGTGAAATCCGAATTAACGAGCATTTACTGCATTCCCTTTCCGCCATCGCGCCAGCCGTGGTGGCTTAGCTGCTATAGCTGTGAGGTACTAAGCATTATAGCATTATGACGCCGGTATACGGACCCCAGCCGCAGTGCCGCATTCTAATTGAGGAGATAAGCAAAAAACGTGGTTGATCCCACCGTCGTAAGAATCGGTATAACACGAAAGTAAAACGTGTCCTTACAAAAGTATTTGAACGTTTACTGTACATTAACATAAGAGAGCTTGCACAATTCTATTGGTGTTTAGTAGCTATAACACTGCTTAACGTGCATGTACCCACGTTGACGCTTGGTGGTACATCTTTATCCCGACTACTAACGTCCATGATCAATGATTAAACAAACATTTGCGGTAGCTGTAGTAGTTAACGGTGAGAGCGTAATCAGAGAAAGTGGTGCGACAGATAAAAGAGCGTCGCTGATTAAACGCAGAACTTGGGATAAGGTCGCCATCGCGCGCCATGTTAAAGAGCTATTGAACACCCCGGCAGGACTGAAGGGAAACGCAACGCGCGTCGTTTCTCATTTCTAGCCCGGCCGCGATTTTTCTCAGGGACTAGTGTATGCGGGCAACGCGGTGATGCAGCCAGGATAGCCACCATAGCCAGGCGAGGCAGGCGCGCGTCACAGAGGTATTTTAAAGGGGTGGTGCTACCAAATTTGTGGCTTGCGCGTTCTTCGCTGCAAGCGTTTCTTATAGCTCTAGGAAGCATGATACACGCACCAAGATTCATGTATTCTCGCTAAATAATTTAATGTCGCCTTATTTATGCGGACAACTTTCGGTTTCGGTTTCTGGGCACCAAGTTGGGCAGTGACGTAGAAGTGTAGTAGGCTTGGTCACGTGACCATACAAGGCTCGCGCGAAGATGCGCAGCACTTAGCCAGGAAGCGATCGAAACTCGGCAAGTGATGTAGCAACCGATGCTTTGCCGGTACGTACGTTCTGGAGGTAACGTAGGTCCCGAGGACACTCACGTCACTACAGATATGGTGTGACGTCACTACAACTTTCGTTGTCCTTCCCATAGAGCTACGTCAGTTTTGATGCGCTAGCGATGGGCATCGATCGGGAGAATGAGCATTTAGGTACACTTTAGAAGTGAATTAAAATATATTCTAAACGTTTGCTGCGTCCGACCCTTCGTGTGGAGGGTCCTTGCATACAGAGGAAACCCACAACGGGGTTGTTATAGCCTCAAAATTTGATGACACCACCCCTTTAAGTGCTGAGCACTGTAGGGGGCAGGCTGTCGTATGCTGTCGTCGCCACTTGGCGTAACGCAGGCAAAACTACATATAGCATGCCCAACTGTAGCGTAATGAGAGCGCGCTCACGCCAAAGAAAAGCCTTCTTCCTGTTGTTCTTCGGGCGCCTTGATGATGATATCAAGTGCGGACATTACTACTATTCACCAAAGACGCAAGGCAAGGATGATAAAGCACAGCAGTGTTCCTGCGGCTGCTGCCTTAGCGCATTACATGGACCCTAAAGCCCCTTCACTTGACGAACCTACGTTGTCAGTGCCACCATGGGAACATTGCCAAGTGACCACCAACAAGCCTCTGGGATGTATCCGTCAAGAGGTGCACGGAAACACTATCTCTAGGTGCACCCCCTTCCGCCCTTTATTTTCGGCATCTCAGACACTTGAACTAAGAGCGTATGTGGACTCCGGGCTTGAATCATCTATACTGCACACTTCCTTAGTGTGCCCTTCTCACCCACATGTCAACCAAAGCCTGCTCTTATGCGTTAGACATCCCCATTACATCCGTCCTAGCAGAGCTAGTTGCTCTCTTTGACGGTCTTGCCGCACTTCAACCGATCGTCGAGATGCACCACCCATCAAATCTGATCCTTTACACGGACTCGACGCAAGCTGTTCGCGCACTCCTTCGCGTTGACCGTTCTGTGGGTGTAGCAGAGCGATTTCACCATTGCGCTGCAGCTTATCCGTGTTCAGTTCGAGTGTGTTGGATTCGCCGATCTAGTGTTCTGGCTTATGCCGCGGCAGATGCCGCTTGCCATCCTGTAACCGTCATGTACCCCTTACCTCTGCTCCTGCTGCCACCTTCTGACACTGTGGACATCCACAAAGAAAATCTTCGGCGCACCACGCGAGTTCTCATACCTTCCGCGTGGTCATGACCTCCCGAGTGTACTTACTCGTCAAGAGGAGGGTTCGCGTGGGTGCAGCTGTGACGCCTTCAATCCGCGCGAAGTGGGGCTACACCGACACAACTTCAAGATGCCCATTTTGTCCTGCGCCTGTGCGGGAAGCAGACCTGAACCACCTCCTATGGACATGTCCTGGGCTTCAAGCGGCTCGTCGACGCCATCTGCGGCGCGCGGGACTCCAGCACACCAGGCCGCCTGACTTGCAGCGATGGATATACGGTCCGAACCATAGGTCTCTCCTGGACTTCATGGAGGAAACGCAGCTACACAGTTTTGTATAATATCCCTCTATTGCATGAATTATGAGAAAATCAATTGAAAAATTATTTGATCATTTTTATCATTAACTACATGAAGAATAACATGTACAAAAAAATTTCAGATTTATTGTGACTGTATTAATGAAGATAAAGGTTTGTGCCAAATATGGCACACTATGCAAGTGGGCGAGTAAAATTGCTGCCATGGCTGAAAAACAAAATCTCACTGATTGCAGTCTTTTTTGCTTGATTTGTGGAATAAAGCAAAGCAATTCCTTCCTGTGTTCAGGCATAATTGAACATTTTGGTTAGCGCATCTGACTGCCGACATCTACGTGCAAGATGGCCGCTTACACGTTTGGCTCTACGCATGGTGCCGCCTTGATGTACTTTCCTACCCGAATTTCCAACCGCTGACTTGTGGTTGTGAGCGTCAGTTGCCCACAAATCATAAAAGCTAAATATCGCCGTGCACTCGTTAGACTTCACACAATTTTTTCGTGCACCCACGCCAATAATGTAACAAAAAATTGCCAGGTACTGCTGTTGACACTCGATATTTTCGCGAAGCATCTCAAAACCTAACCACCACAACTGAAATCTGGCAAAAACTAGCTGTGCTGCATGACCTCAGACGATTTCTTTTTGTTTGTATTTGCACTGTGCAACAAAACATAGATGCCATCATATTGCACATTTCATCACTCACATGCATACAGTGCCAAATATGGCACATACCGATTTCCAACTATATACCGTAGTGGAAAACGGAATTGAGAAGAGCCTTATTGAGCATGAATTTTCAAAGCCACGAGATATGCCAAAATAATTTTTTCTTGCTTCTGCAACGAGAAAATGGTTGCAAGAAAAATATAGCAGTCACTGTTGTTCATAATCCGAGCTTGCACGTGCACCGTGAAATTCTATCTCATGTCTAGATTTCATACTGCTCTAGGGATGGCGGCGCTTTTTTTTATATTTAGTGCACGTAACTATAAGGATTACTCTGTGTCACATTCTGCACTGGTTCTCTTGCGCCCGCTATAAAAAATGTTAATCGGTATGTGCCAAATATGGGACGCCATGCAATAGAGGGATATGTATTGATGCCGTAGGGCGAACTCACACAATAAAAAAAAATATCTAGGGAAACACAACACAAACCACGTATAAAAATTGAAAGAGGAAGCAAGTGAGAAATAGAAAGAGAGAGAGAAAAAAAGGAAATAAATAGGAAGAAAAATAGAAGTAGATAGAAATAATGAGAGCAAAACACAGAAAAGCCTGGAAAAGAGAACACGAAAGAAAGAGAGGAGGGGAGAAACAGAAAACCGGAGAGAAACAAGGAAGGCTGCCCAGCTCCGCACTTCCTTCAGTCTTGGCACCACTTAGGCGAAGCTGCCTTAGTTTTTTTAATATGGGTGAATGCTATGAGCGAGACCGAGTCTTGCGCTAAAGTCGCCACCTCGCGGTGTGTCAAGACTTTGACAAAATTGCACTTCACATGTTGGAAAACACGGCGAGTGGGACAGACGCGTAGCAGCGACGCGTTGCAAGAGATAATCGCGGAGGCCACGGTCATGATGCCTTACTTCACTTTACCGCTTCCAGAGGGCGCTACACCCCGCCGACCAAGAGCGCTCTGGGAGTAAGTGTGAGATAAGAACGGCACGTTTGTAAATCATCCAGAGTGTGTGATCGTGGCGCAGTGGATAGCATGCCCCGCATCTGTTGCGAACCGAGAGGTCGTGGTTCGACTCCCCTTGACAGAGCTTTTAGGGGCGAAGCTCCTTATGGCATCACCTGGACGGTTCTCGGTTGTCCATGCATCCTGAGTAGCCAGTAGGCACTGGATTTCGACCTCCAAGGTAGTGCCTTTGTGAGATGTCTCCTGTGCGTGATTAAACAATAAAAAAAATTCACAGCGTACATGTAAAATTAAAGTGAGCTGCAAGTCGCCATGACTCATCGACCTTTAGTATAAACGCGCCCGATCTCACGTCGTTGATGATGTACTGCGCAGAATTCGCGCAAGATTACCGGTTTACCGACGAACCTCCGAAGCTTCGCCCACTCATCATCATTCACTCCGTGGATATGGTGTCGTCATCTCCAGTTCTCGTCTCGTTTCTGAGAGGGCGCTGTCCCATAGACATGCGTACAATATGGCGGTTGGGTGAAAGTACGCTACATGGCGTTGGCGGTGCAGCTGCTCTCCGATTGCGCGGGGATCTCTCATTCCCCGAATCGCCGTACGAGTGCGCTTGCCGGATCGTGCTGCTTGGCGGACCATGGACGACGACCGGTCGTTGAAGTTTGAATACAATTTCACACACACTATCACTTTGATTACTGCTGGGCGAAACCACTGAAGATTTCACGGTGTAACCATGATTGCTTCAGTCACCATAACTCTCATCGACCCTTTAGTATAAACGCGCCCGATCTCACGTCGGTGATGATGTACTGGGCAGACTTCACGGAAGATTCACGGTTTACCGATGAACCTCCGCAGCTTCGCCCACTCATCATCATTCACTCCGTGGATATGCTGTGATTTTTTTCTTCCCCATCTGGTCGTGTGCCTTTTTTCGACGTCATTTCCGTGACAGAAATACGTCACCGAAGTCTTGGTGGAGCCCTGCATAAAACAGTGTTAAAAGAACGCTTGTGTACATACACTTGAGATCACGCGTACGTTAAAAAACCCTCGTGGTAGTAAACCATTTATGCGCAGCACTATTCATATAACAATTTCCTATCGCTTCGAGTGTATAGTACAAATTATTTAGGCTATTATGCTCTTTGTTTCTTTCCCACCTTTTAGGGAATACAGGCCAAGTACGGGTTTGATTGGAACGAGGTATTGGGACTGGTTCAAGTAAGTGTTGTTTCAAGAACCGCGATCCGGCTGAATTCATGTCAGTGATGTAACAAATTTTGACGCAGTCACAAATGCCAGTGTTAATGCTTAGCATTGCAAATCCCGCTGGAACCTCTACTTGTGATAAAAGCTGTGAGAAGAAATAACCGAAGAAATTAGGTTTCCTTGTACCGTCCTGTCATGTTCTTGTATCCCAATATCCTTTATACTGAACTCTAGCCGGGGGTGAATTCCTGCAAGAACGGACCAGCTTTAGTCCTTAAATTCTTATAAGACCTCACTGCATACAGAACGCGCACTTTTATAACGAGCTTATTTAGGGCGTCTGTTAGTCACGCAATAATCGAAGCGGCTTGCTTCCGTATCTTTTCTTGAAAGACTTTTCTGGCTACCTCTGCAAGAGTGCTCTGTCACGCTGGTAGTGCGCAAGTCGGTTGTGATTCCCACATGGGAGCGACGCAAGATCAATCAATCATTTTATTTTCCACTTCAGCAAGTAGAGGGCATGGGAAGAAAAAAAATGCCCCCCACCTCCCCGAAGGGAATCGTGAGGAAATGCGAATGCATTTCTTGCGCCGAGAGATTTCGCCTTCACCGACTTCTGCCATCGCCTTGAGAGGCGCCCAGCCAGCGAACGGTAGAGAGTGAGGCGCGAGCGGACGGGAGAGTGGGGCGCAGGGAGGAGAGAGAGCGAACGGCGAGAGAAGGAGCGGCGAAGCACTGCACCTACCCTCTCCTACACTCTCTCGCACCACATGCTCCGGTTGCTAGGGGCGAGGATAAGCGCGCGTGCCCGCAGCTGTTGCTATGGGAGAGGGAGTGAGAGCGGAGAGATAACACCTGCCGGCGCGCGGACACCGCCGCGGACAACGCCGCCTGACATAGCCCGACTAAGAAATGCATTCGCATTTAAAAGCTCCTGTGAGCTTGACTAGGCGTTCCCAGCCGGTTACAGTTCAGCAAGCAGTGACAGCATACAGAAACTGGCGTACGCAAGTAAAAGCACAAAAAAGCATACATTATTCTTACACATAGACACCTAAAGAACACTCCACGTACCTGAAATTCAGGGGGGAAAAAAAGAAAAAGAAAAACTACTACATAAGAAATACAGCTCAAAACTGAGATTTTAGTTATCTCACGAAGAAAGCATGCAGCGCAGGCCTGCATGATGAAATATAAAAACCATTTTGCGATAAAAGGTTTAACACAGAGGGCAAAGTTATTCTTAGCATCTGTGCCCCGTAATTTGTGCGTGGTGTTCTTGTTTCAAACTTTTTCACGAACCGTAAGGGATACGAAGAAGAATATTCAGATAACTCTGCTAAATCGGCCAGCATTGAAATATTGTTCTTTATTTCATATTTATAGCGAAGAACAAGGCGTAATTTATAAGTTTTGAAAACCGTTGGGATATCGGCAGCTTGTAAAAGTTGTGCGGAAGGATGATCTCTGGCTAAGTTGTACACGATGCGTAAAGCCTTTTTCTGTAGAACATGGAGGCTTTTTAAGGCTGTATGCGTTCCATTGCCCCATACAAGTTGAAAATAATTCACTTGTGACATAAACAAAGATTTGAAGAGCAACGATTTGATATTACTTGGAAGAAAGTAACTATTGCGGTATAATAGACCAACAAAACGCGAGACAGCTAAACACACGTGATTGATATGCACATCCCATAGCAGCTTTTCCGTGAACCAAACACCAAGAGTTTTAAATGCTGGTACACTTTCTATGTTTTTGGAGCCATAAGTCAAAGACTCACAAGATAACACAGTTTTACCCTTAGGGCGGAAAATGATCGGTTTCGTCTTGGCAGCGTTAATTTCTAGCGCATTTAATTTCGAACAGCCTTCCAGGGCGACAAGGATTCCATTAGCTTTTCTTATCAATTCGTTAGGATTTTTACCGCTGAAAAAAACACTGGTGTCGTGACTGGTGTCAGTCACTTAAAAAGTTAATTATTGAATCGGAGTTAATTGGGCTCCTGACAGCGATAATTATTGTCTCACTTTGTGTCCCCCCTGGATATATAAGCTATCGGCAAAGGTGGTTTTCATGCTCTTCCCAGTGCCGAATTTTAAGAAAACTATAAATCTTAACTTTGAACACCCGGTATAGCTGCTGTAAGAGCCACTGAATGAAGTCGTTTGCTTAAAGAGAACCTGCAGCACGTTTGAGCATGGTCGGAAAAAGCTGCCGACCAGTAGTCGAAGCTCCTCAGAACACGTGAGCCAAACATTTTAGCACAGCACGTGGCCTGCAATTTACAAATAATTCTTCAAGTCAGCTAGAAATGGCTCGCCCTTCTCTCGACAAATGATGTCATGCACCCAAATGACCGCGCCATAAGCCCATGTCAACGGGCGTTGGCTGAATCGAGCATCGTCAGCTGCATAGTTACCGGGACCGCCGCGGGATGCTGCCGCTTGCCCCCGCGTGCGCTGGCGATTAAACTGAAGCTAAGCAGCGCGTTTGAAGAAAAAATAAAGTTATCTTCTTGCGCCCTCATCATTCCCCCCCTTGCATGCGATGCTCCCTCACCCCCCCTCGCCTGTAAGAAAGGAGAGA
This sequence comes from Rhipicephalus appendiculatus, assembly GCA_030522465.1. NCBI lineage: Eukaryota > Metazoa > Arthropoda > Arachnida > Ixodida > Ixodidae > Rhipicephalus > Rhipicephalus appendiculatus. Next base: position 5,932 of record JALIZH010013951.1, on the reverse strand, counting down.
GAATGCGCTTAAAGGGGCCCTGCAATACTTTTTGAGCATGGTCAGAAAACGCTGCCGATCGGTAGTTGAGGCTCCCGAGAACACGCGAGCCAAATATTATAGCGCAGCACGCGGCCTGAAATTCACAATAAATTCTCAAAGTCAACTAAAAATTGCTTTCTCTTCTCTCGACAAATGACGCTACAAGCTCAAAAGTCACTCGTCACAGCTACTATTGTATCAGCCATTGGGTGATTTGAGCATGGCGCGCTCGGTCGTTACTGGGGCCGCCGCGGGAGGCCGCGACTTGTCCACGCGCGTGCGCGCGATGGCTCTGAAAAGCCGCGTATTCGAAGAAAAAGAAAAGAGAAAAAGTGCTCAAGGTCACGAGGCGCGCGTGACGTATTTTCTTTCCCCCTGCCATCCCTCCCTGCTTAGCTTCTAGCGCTTTCGTCGGGACGAGAGAAGAGAGAATGCAATTGCAGCGTGCGACAAATCGTTGTAACTCCGCTCGTACTGGACGGATTACTGGACGGATTCTAAAAAATTTTGTGGCGGTGAATTCGTGAGGCAATAAGCTCCTTTAGTGGATCCATTCTATGGCTACTTGGAAAAGTGTTGCAGGGCCCCTTTAAAGAGTGCGGCAAATGCCTGTAACTCCGCTCGTGCTTGACGGATTCTAAAAGATTTTGCGGCAGTCAGTTCGTGAGGCAATAAACAACTTTATTGAAACCATTCGAAAACTTGCACACCACCTTCAAATGCTTTTGAGAGCGACTAACAAATACCTTACTTTTACTCTGAACGGCGTCGCCGCACAAGCTACGCGACAAATAAATGAGGGCGGCATTTGCACACAATAGTTGCCGCTGACGCAGGGTAGACATCCGCCACCATCACTGCGCAGTATCGCATCTCGCCGCTGAAGAGTGAGAGCTGGCCGAGAATGATGCGGACGTACGGAGAAAAACTTCGGTTCATTTACCTATATTAGAGAATTAGAGTAAAATAATATGGTGAGACGGCCGTAGAAACACATCGCTTCGGTCGGGAGCAACTCGTACGCTGCGGACATCGGCCAGGAGAACACGACCTCTCTTTCAGTGGCTTCTCGATTTATAAAGCCTTAAATCACGTCACTTCCAGCGAATCACGAACTGGGGCGAGTGATGTCGTGTTCGTACAATCGGCTGTGCCAAACAGATGGCGTCAATTTCGGTCAATGGGAGAGCCAGGTCTGTGTTGCCGGGGGACTGCACTCCTTGCAGCGTTGACCCACTGTTGCACAAGCACGCACCTGGAGATGGCAATGCAATATTGCATCATATTGCACCGCGGCGAGGCCATCGCCCCCCGGGTCGATGAACGTGGGAACATGAACCACCTTGGCTCCGGCGTTGACAAGCTGAATACTGAAATGATGCGCAGTCCGTAACTAACAGCAGTCATGGTTTCTCGCTTTGCCAGCTGTGCGGGAAGCAAATAATTAAGCGATACGATTATATGTGAAAACAAGTACGTGGTATGTACTCGTCTTTCTAAAGAGAGATTGTGAACACTGTTTACTAGGAACCTTTTCATAAACCATTAGAACGATAAAAAGCGTAGTTTTTTTTTTCGTTTTTTTTTTCCGAATTTGGCCCAGTGGGTGAGATGAATATAACAAATTGCAGTGTCCTCGTTCTGTGGGTTTTGCATCCGCTTCCTCCACCTGACAGCGTGGCCGACTATAAAGGACTTCTTCGTTATCGACGACCCCAAGTTAACGCCACATGTCATAGCTTGCGTAGGCATAGCGAAAAATTTCAGCGCGCTACTAGGAAGCGTAGGACAACGAAGATGGAACCACAGGGGATAAAACACGCACTTGATTTGTTCTGTTTTAGCGCGTAGGAGAAACTGGCATATACCCACAAGGGGGGATTGGCCACACTGTCTATTGTAAATAAAAGCTGTGCAACGTAAGAAAAGAAGAGGACGAAATGCAATGTAAATAAAAAGTCAGAGAGTTAAAAGGATTAAAAAATCCTGGATAAAAGATAGGAAAAAAAGAAGAAAAAATTAGGCAGATCCCGCAAGTACCATGGGAATCGATGTTATGCGAAGCATGCGGAGGTAAGGTGACTGGGTTGTAATTTTTTATTGAGCGAAACCTTATGAAATGACGCTGAAGATATGTACAAATGTTGCACGCACAGACGTACGTTGAACAGTCGCATATGTTTCATATAAGTAGTTGTTTACAGTTGTGTAACGTTGCCAACAAAAGCATGGGTATTGCCAAGACCAAGCTGTAACCTGATATGTAGCGCTTGTGCTTGCGAGGATGGTAGCCCTGGATAGTGCTACGTAAAACAACTACAGTGGATGGCGCTTAATATGTGAATCCCAGTTTACCAGTCGGGATTTCCAGAAATATTCGGCCGAGTGAGGCGAAACGGCGGCATGTGAAGAAAGTGTTCTATTGTTTTCGATTCATTGCAAATTGCACAGAGGTTAGTTAATGAGAAGCAAGATTTCTTAATGTAATAATTTAGCTGGGGAACTCTACAGCGAAAATTGTGAGGGTCACCTCGCATTGTCGTGAAAGGCATTTTGATTTGAAATGCCAATTACCAGTTTTAAATATTTAATGGCTGCAGAATTTAGCAAGCCCTTCTTGTAGTAGCAATGATATAGTCCTGAACGGCAAAAAAAACGACCCTGTGACTGTATCCCAGAGCAGCGGCCCCAAAAGAAAGAAGAATGGATTCTGATCATTCCAGGCCCAGCTTTGATGAGGTGGTGCTAGTGTGCTTTTCCTGAATGTATATTGAACTGGCGGCAAGATATCAAAAAATGACCAGTCGTTTGCTCCTGATTGCAGAATAGGCCCCTACCGCTGCTGTTCTTGCCTAGGCACGGAGTCTTCCGTCTCAACATGACATTTTGGTTGTAGACACGTATTCGCGCAGATAACAGTTATTTCGTTGTTTATAGAAGTGTCTGCTTTGTACTCTACGAATGTGCCTTTTATTTATTTTTCAACTTCCTTTTCTTTGCAGCGGTGCGCTAAACGTAACTTCCCGAAAGATGGCCGCCTCATGCTGAGATCGATGGAATACGCGAGGGGCTTATTTTCTGGATGAAACGATAGACTGGACAGCTTAGAATAAATTCAATGACGTTTTTCATGCTAAGCTTTCAGAATCCTGTGATTTTTCTTTATTTATTTCTTTGCTTTGTTTGATACTCCGGAAACCTGTGTGCGATATCGTATCAGGGCAAAATGTAAAAATGAGGTACGGTCTTTGCAGCTTCAGAGCGAAAGAAACCATCAGTAATGGTCACTCTTGTTAGGTTTACGATTTGGTCTTGTTTTTGCTAGAAATAAGGTTCATGACATTTTGCCTGCCTACTTCTTTTTCTTAAAGAGATTTTAAACAGGAGATGTTGCCTGAGCCAACGTTGAAGAAGGTGAGACCACTGGTCGTTGGCTCCAGCGACAGCCCGTGTTGAAGGATTTTTTTATCGCTTCACTTCGGCCTTACTTGGATTCATTTTTCTAGAGTGCTACAAGCAATTGTCTATAGACAGAAGCGTTTATGCGTCGCAGTAGAAACAGAAAATAGAAATGAGGTAGGTTAGGTAAGGTTAGTTTAGGTTAGGTCCAGAGTGCCCACGATGCGGGGTCAGGCTTAGCCTGCTTGTCCCAACGCGGAAAAACACCGCTGCGCGCTAGTCGTGTTTCTTAGTAAAGTTTGACCATCGAACCAACCAATCGACGCCCCTGCGTAGTGCTTTTTTATGACCAGCCTGGCAAGTCAAAAGCGTCGATCATCAGCGCACAGTGCCCCTTGATGAGGGCCGCACCACAACACGTCAGCTGGTGTTAGTGAACAATAAGTTCGCTAGAACCGGTTAAGCAAGATTTGAAAGAAGGAGGTGCATACACTTTGAATAATAGAAAGCTGAGCTGGTTGGTAAGTATTCATTCTAAAAAAGTCGCAGTTTCGCCGCAAGGGGGAAGCAATGAATGCGATAGCAAGAAATTGGAATGTCGCACGAAGAACGACAAGCAGCTCGATACTTGCAGCGCGCCGCTTAAGCACGAAGAAGGACGCTCGAAAAGAACGCACAGGTATACACAGGACAAGGGTCAAGTAACGACTGTCACAGCTGTTACGTCTTTGTGTTTGAGCAACGCGCTATAAGTGTCAACAATGCCGCACCCGATGCTCGAAGATATTTTTTCTTCTTTTGAACTGCGGCTCGTGGACCGACCCCTCTGCGTCTTCTGCCACGCGGTGGCGTCGGACGCAAGGTGTGCGCGGTCTTCTTATTTTTTTTCGTTTCACATCACGAGTGGCCGCTTTTTTCATCACGAGTGGCCACATCAAAGTGGCCGCTTTTTCGTGCGCATCTCAAGGGCCAGTTTTCAAATTGAAAGACAATGTAGTAGCGTTGCGTGATATAAAACACGCTCAAGCTCCTCCGGGATCTGCGTACCGCCAGAGGTAAATGGTGTGTATGAATAGCTGGCCGTTATGACGCCGGCGCAGGCATGGCGCGTGGTTGGGTTGTCTAACGCAGCTCGCTGTGAAGCGAGGGATGGCTGGTTTGAATCCGCGGTCGGGTGCTTCGGAATTTTTTCTTATGAATCATGTCTTTGTGCCATATATATATATATATATATATATATATATATATATATATATATATATATATATATATATATATATATATATATATATATATATATATATATATATATATATATATATATCCAGGAGATGGCGGTAACGGCAAAAATCCGCTGACAGCGTGCACATAATTGCTATCGCAATAAAAGACAGGGCGGGCAAACACGGACGCAAGCAAGAAGTCACGACACCAAAAACGCCGGTGTTTGTGGTGTCGTGACTTCTTTTGTTGCGATAGCAATTATGTGGACACTCTCGGCTGGTTTTCGCCGTCGGCGTCACCGTTGGCCGCCGCCGTCATCCCCCCGTATATGTATATGTATCTATATAACCGGCCCCGCCCGTCGTTCGTGAGCGTGAAAAGACGCGAAGGGGGGGGGGGGGGGTCCCTCGATCGACCTTCGATATTACGAGCGCGGTCGTCGCGGGCGCGCGCGTTATCTCCCCTTCTCGGCGGCCGACAGCGGGGGGGCCGGTGTACCCTTCTACGTGCTGCGCTCTCAACGCGAAGAGAATGCGGTGAGCAGAGTGTCCCTGGAGCGGCCGTATGCTCTTAAACCAGCGTTTTCTAGAGTTGCGTGAGATCGGATCCAAAAGAGCTGGCTGCCAGCCTCACTTCGTATAACATTACAATTTGTTGCTATCGCATTCATTGCTTCACCCTTGCGGTGAAACTGACTTTCTGTGTCCGTGTTTGCACGTTTCTGTTTAGAATGAGGTATACACGCGACAATGCACTGATGGCGACTTGGACTGCCTGCATTGGGTCAAAATAATTTTCGTCCAATATACAACATCTAAATTTATTCAAGAACTCAATCTATCTGAGTGTCGGTTAGGAAAGCATATGTTATATAGTAAGATTACACGGTAAAAAAAATCTGCTGCTCGGCGGACTACAAATAAAGCACTCGCATTCCGGCATTTCATGTGTGGTAACCGATGATTCACTTTCAATTTGCAGTAGATATGGGACGAGGCTGACATTTTTGTGTCGTGTGTAGTGTCCGGACGAAGAAATTGGCGAGAAAACGCACGTACCGCCTAGTTTAAATAAATGATGAAGTTCTTCAACCACTGCTATGTCTCCGCACATTTGCAAGCAATGCTGCTTGCATAGTTTGAGCCATGGAACTTTAATAATAATAATAATAATATGAGGGGTTTTACGTCCCAAAACCGCGATGTGATTATGAGGGACGCCGTAGTGGATGGCTTCGGAAACATTCACCATCTGGTGTTCTTTGACGTGCAATGACATCGCACTGTAC
>JALIZH010013950.1:0-43632 GCA_030522465.1 Rhipicephalus appendiculatus | reverse complement strand
TTGATGAGTCCGAGTAACCAAAAAATTTGCCTATTTCTTTCGATTTTTTAGACAGATGGCTTTTTTTCTTCAAGTGCAGGCACTACCGCTGTTGCATTTAAATCTGTCGCCCATAGTCACAAGCCTGGTTTTATTTTTACAAGGTTACACGCCACCCAGAAGCATGGAACAGTGGAATCAACATTTGCGCTGTTACGTACCAGATGGTGCTATGGGTGGCGGTGCTTTATTGTTCTTGACAATGCTCCCACAGGAACTCTACTGTGTGCTTTGGTTATTTCATGATTTATGCGACAGATGACACCGATCGTCTCCTTGCAACTTTCTTGTTCACCCTGTTTGCATAATCACTGCCGTCGTTCTCCCCTTCTTTGCATTTCGATTGCACGTCATATATTTCATGGAACTGTCTACCTGGCCTGCATCGCCCGGGCCATAATAATTTAGATGTGCTCTGTTCTTATGGTGCACTGCTTTTACACTACACTGTTTTTACGGTAAGTACACTGTGTTTACTGCATCGCCCGGGCGATGCAGTAAACACAGTGTAGCACCGTAACCCGGGCGATGCAGTAAACACAGTGTAGCACCGTAAAAACAGTGTAGTGTAAAAGCAGTGCACCGTAAGAACAGAGCACATCTAAATTATTGGTCAGCAACTCTACATTCAAATCGGTTCTTCAGCAAGTCTTCTGTTCAGTTAGCCCAGTTTAGTTGGCAGTCCAATACAGTACATGCTCCAGTGATAATCTGCTTCAAGGTGTTCTGTAATTTTTCATGCCCACAGCTCCAGGGACCAGGCATCCTGCCACGGCACTGCGTGATAGCACACACAGAGGGTGTGGTTACGGTGACACCCAGTCAGCCAGAAGCAGAGACCTATGTCGATGGTGCGCGGGTGTTTGACACTACGCTGCTGCAGCACGGGGCCACGGTTCGCTTTGGCCGCAGTCACCTTTTTCGCTTCTGGCAAGCACCACCTTCTCGGGCAGCTGCCCCTCCCCCTGCATCACCTGCTGCCATGGGTGACAACCACCGGCTGCCGCATGAGGAAGACCATCGGCTGTGAGTGTTTGCCTGAACTAGGGGTAGGGATTGAGATGTATGGGCTACTCGCTGTCATGGGACGTGGCACTTTTGGTCCTTACTAGCATCACTACACTTGTTGTCCCTAGACGTATTACACTCAAACCTCGATATAACGAACCCCGGATATAACGAGATATTGGTTATAACGAAGTAAATGAAGAGTAGTCTTCCAAAAGATATAGTGTTGGGAATAAACCTTTATAACGAATTTTCGGCTATAACGAACTTATTTTCGTGTAAGATGCAACTTCGTTGTAATGAGGTTTGAGTGTAGTAGCATGCTAATCTGGCATGCTAGTATTCCTTATTTTTTGGTGAAATGAGTTTTGGCTGTCGCGAATTTATATGAACATTTTTCGTGACCCTGTAAGGACTCTTATCAAGATTCTACTGTAGCTCTGTAAACCTTTGTATAGCTACCATGGGTGTTCTTGCCTGTGCTAGCTGTCAGGCTCTTCACTGCAGGAAAATATCGGTCTAGCTTTTCCTTTTGTACCTCTTGAGTTGAAAGCTTCTATAGATGACTCTTGCTGTAGTTAGTTAAGTTGCGTCAAAATGCAATAGGGCATCCTATCGTTTAGGCTGCCCAGAGCAAGTTCTTTTTGATGTGTGTTCTTTATTCATGAGCCACAAAATGTAGCTCGTGGTTGGACAAAGAGCCCACGATGCCACCATATCCAGATAGCCAAGCCATTTGTTTGTCTGGCAGTCTCGTGTTGTATTTTTATTTGATGCAAGCAGCCATTCGTGTAAGCCCACCTGGCTGCAGAGGCATCTTCAATGGTGTTCAGTCCTTGCCGACGTTGTCTAGAGGCAGGTATGGAGGTTTGACACGGAGCCTTCCACGCTGTTCTGCAGGCGAGCCCCTGAACCAGAACCCTCCAACATGGTGGCCATGCCCGACCATATGGGTCCCATAGGGGCAGGCGAACACAGGGATCAGCGGAGAGGTGACCCCATTCTGCCAGCAGTGTTGGAACTTTGGGAGGAACGTGAGTCTGTTTTTCCCATCTGTCCCTGCATTACATCTCTTCAAATTCCGGTGTGCTGAATGGCTTGAGATGGTGGAGGAGCCCAAACTTACGTTGAATCCATCCACTGTCATTCAGTAAAAAAGGCAGACTCCTCTCACTGGTCACAGCTTAGGTTGTTGAAAAAAGAATTGCTGCAGATGCAGCAGATTCAGGAGATTTGCAGTGTTTGAGAGCTTACGCGATGCTTGCAGAGTTAGCTACCAGAGAGTGAATAGGGCGATAAGATACAGAGGAGGAGGAGACACAAAGCAAACAAGCAAATAATGAAGGCGAAAAAGAAAAGGTTGTGGCAGTCGCAGGCACGCAGGGTGAAGAGGGGGTATGGTTGCCTAGGCGATGGCGAAGCCCTTCCTCTACCAGCTTGAAAGCTGGACACACTTGCACTAAATGCGCACCCACCTGTGTCTCTATGAAGTGCAGTCATATGCACTTGATACAGATATGGATGTAGTAACATGCACATGAATGCGTCAATGCGGATTTACACCCTGTATAGACCGTTTCACGGCATAGCAGCCCTGCGCGGCAGTGAAACCACCTTTTCAGGTGATTTAGATGCGGTAAAACACATCAATTCGTGCACTTCGAATACTTTAGAATTTTTTCAGTTTGAAATTCGTGTCGTAATGGATTTGAATATTGCAATACTCGTTCAAACATTCGAAGTGCTCGAATATTCGCACTGGCTTACTAAAATGCCTTCATGGAACTCGAAAAAAATGCAGAAGTTCCTTTTGACATACCCAATTTGGCACACCGGTCCCTCCTTCTTTTGTTTGGGTTGGAGGAGAGGGTACGGAGCATATACGTACACGCACTACGTAAAGCAGTGGCAGCCTTGAAGAAGACAAGTCCCCTTGTCAAAACGTCAGCTCCAACGACACCCAGTGTTCACGAATCTCTTCACGGAACTCTGTTTGAGCAGCTCTGCCCTGCAGTGTTTTTTTCCTGTGTTAATTTTGTTGCTGTGTTGGTTCTTAGCACATTTGGAAATTAAAATTAATATAGACATCCTAGTTGCATGCTTCGATTCGATATGTGCAGCTGCTTGGCTCACGTTACTATGGTTATGAAAGGGAAAAATGGACAACCACCCTTTTTGTAGCACGAAGCCACAAGGAAATCCGTACGGATTTCACAGAAAGAAAAGCTTAGTTGCCGGTGGCTCGTCCTGGTCCGGGGTTCGAACCCGGGACCAACGCCTTTCCGGGAGGCGTCGCTCTACCAATTGAGCTAACCAGGAAGCTAGCAATTGGCAGCGCAAGAGGGCGAATTCATCGACAACTCGAAGCACATGGACACAGTATTGCGTAAGGAGTTCTGCGCAATCCGCAAGGTGGCGAGGTTAGTGAAAGGGAAAATGGACAACCACCCTTTTTGAGCACGAAGCCACAAGGAAATCCGTATTTCCTTGTGGCTTCGTGGTACAAAAAGGGTGGTTGTCCATTTTCCCTTTCATAGCCCTTCCGCCACCTTGCGGGGATTCCGCAGAACTCATTCGCGTTACTATGGTTAGTGGGCAAATGTTACTTGGCAGGCACGGTGTGGAATAAACGTCGTTTTAGAAGTATCTACAATAGCATTACTACTATAATTGCAGTGTAAGTAAGTGTACATATATCCTGAGCTCTGCTCTGAATTCTTGCTGCTACAACTAGGTCTTGGGAAAATATTTAGTGTTCAGCGCTGGCAGCTGCTTATTCCACTGAGTTCCACTGAGTAGAGCTGAGTGCTTCAGCAACATGTTTTACCATCTCTCAGTACAATCATTCAATCTTGACACTTTATTGTTGTTGCTGTTGCAGACGAATCCCTGTTCTTGGATGCGGTCATCAACCAACTGGACTGGCTGTCGGTCCAGTTCAAACTGGTTCCTGCGTATACTCTCTACATGGCTTGCCGCTACAGGGCTTCCACGCACTTTCGACCCGAGACGAGCCCTACCGAGCGTGCTCAACGGTTGACGGCACTCGCCACCAACATAGGTGCTCGAGTGCGGGAAGCTGTGGAGCAGCAGCAGCGAGATGCAGGGCCGTTGGCCTTCTGGTTGGCCAATGCCAGTGAGCTGCTGCACTTCCTACGACAGGACCGACACCTCAGTGCCTACACCTTGGACGCCCAAGACCTCCTCACCGAGGCGCTCCAGCTGTCGTTCAGGCAGCTTGTTTCAGCACAGCGACGAGAGTTGGCTCAGGCTCTGCCCCGGGCTTTTCTCAGCCCGGACACGGCCACAGATGCACCGATCGGTGAGTCCCCCCTTTGCTGGAGAAAACGTGTAATTTGTGTCTGCTTTTTGCTTTTGCTGCCTTGTGAAAGAATTTTGTTTGTGCGGCTAGCACCTTTTTATATTAAGAACACCTGGCATTACACAAGAGAAAGTGCTAAATTTATACCTTTACTAGACAAGCTTGTAGGTGCCCTAACCTTATGTGCATGAGGCCTGTTTCATTAAGCACAAAGCTTACTGTGTTCTTGTTTACTTCTGTGTGGATGAGATGGCAACATTATTGGATTGTTCGTCTGCCGCAGTGGAGCAGTGGTTATGGTGCTCGTCTGCTCACCCGAAGGTCGTAGGTTCGATTTCGGCCGCGGCGGTCGCATTTCGATGGAGGCAAAATGGTAGAGGCCCGTGTACTGTGCGATGTCAGTGCATGTTAAAGAACACATAATGATCGAAATTTTCAGAGCCCTCCACTACAGTGTCTCTCATAATGATATTGTGGTTTTGGGACGTATTATTACATATTATTATTACTATTATTATTATTAGATTGTTGCAGAGAGAGTCTTTAGATTGTTGGAGGACTGACAAGATTCTGTCGAACCTCGATATAACAAAATTAAATTTAGTTGTAACAATATAACGTCTTCTCCGTCTTCTCGTGCCGATTCTTTGTTTCAACATGCATCAAAAACTACTAAGCCACCAGCAAGCTTTAGCAATGTTAATGCCACACTGCACTGCAAAAGCATGGCTGACATCATGCTGTGCCTTCTGATTGCTAAGACCTGTCGAACTAGGATGAAAAGCTTATATGTGGATAATCCAAACAAGACAGAGGTTCGGGGTAGAATTTAGGCTTGGGTGATGAAACTTTAAACAGGGAATGTCACTGAAGGCAATGTTTCAAAAGAGGACTTGTCATTGTCAAGGCAGTGACTTTTTCATAGGCAGTCTTCAACTGATTTCCGAACCTGGCAGGGACTGCAGAGGAGTTAGAGAAAATCTAACGGTCTGGGAAAGTTGTCAAGACGTGAATATGAAGTTTATTTGTATTAGAGCAGCCTAAAAAACTCTCTAACAGTGTCCTGCTTCATGCTGTCCTGGCATATGAACAGATGTGATTTTAATTGGGCTACAGTGACATCATCAGTGCGTTAGTGATCTGATCGCTGCCGCCGACTTTTGAAGGCGGCACAGCTGGTTGCCCCTTGGCACCAAGCACAGAAAACTGACATAGTCTAGTCAACCTCCCTACCTTTCCTGTATTTCTTCTCTCTCTCTCTTGATGGTGCACTTAGGAAATCCAAAGTGTCCAACAAGTCCAGATTTTTGTAGCCCGAAAACTCTGTCGGTGACTTTATCCGAAGAAGCATTGCAAGTGCTTGGTAATGTGATGGCAGCCGGTGACCATATGATATTGCTAACGATCCTATTGCCGTAGATATCTGCTGTGCAGAATGCACAATGCGTTGCCATCGTAATGCCTACTGCACACTTTAATAGGCAGCAACCCAAACCCAATGTGCCGCTTTCTTGTGTGGGACAGCTTCATGTGCGCATCCTTTGCAGTTGCATGCATTTCATGCTCACAACTAAAGAAAACTGCTGAAATGCACGCATTTCAAATCACTGTGGTGAATGTCAACTTGTTTAAGTCCTTTCCAGTGTACTTTATTCCCAGACCTCGCCATTTCTCTGCAGGTGAAGCTCTTGGTGTGTTGGCTAGCAGCATGAGCCTGCTGCGGCGCTGCCGGGTGAATGCCGCGCTGACGATCCAGTTATTCTCTTGGCTTTTTCATCATGTGAATGCGTGGCTGCTCAACAGCCTTCTCTTGCACGGGCGTCCTCCACTTTGTCGGCCAACGGGTGCCCTGCTGAAGCGCCGGCTGGCTCACCTGGTAGCCTGGGCAGAGCAGCAGGGCCTAGAGCTGGCTGCAGACTGCCACCTTGCACGTCTCATCCAGGCTGCTCACCTGCTGGCAGCACCAAAGGCCCACCCACAGCACGATTTGCCCCTGCTCGCTGACGCGTGCTTCAAGCTTAATTCTATCCAGGTATTCTGACAAAAAGGATCTCTGTTATGTTATTCTGTGTGTTGCAAAGTTGCCTTGCCCCAGTGGATGGAGGTAGTGCCTGCAAGAGAGGACAGAAATGTAAAGATTCCAAGGCAATGATAGTGAAAAGTTGGCAAACATTCATGAAGCAATAAAGTAGTGAAGCTTATATCGCTTTCCTTTATTGAAGTTGAGCGATTTGTGCTGCTGTACAGGCTGGGCTAAATGCAGTGAAGTTAGCTAACAGCACTGCAAATGGAGATGCAGTGTCACAATGGCATGTTAGCTGGCTCGTGCTATACAGGTTGCCCCAGCTATCCTTAGCCAGAGTTTAAGAATATGCTGAAGCACTCTATAATGACATGACCAAGTTCATGTTGTAAGTCTCACTATTTTTATAGCAGAACTGTTGGTTGGCACCATGGATGTGCAGTGTAGGCGTTTCTTCAATGCGTGTGCCTTCTGAAGAAAACAAAAGAAAAGCACAGATAAATGGGAGAAAAAGGAGAGAAGGAAATAAAGAAATAGACAGAAACACAGAGAGAGAGGACCTTGCTGATTAACCCTTTGTAGGTCGTGCTATATTTTTTGACATGTTGATATAGAAACCGGCTGTGCTTTATTGATATAAACTAGAAAGAAATAGTATGAAACAAATTTCATCAAAATCGAGCCAGTAGTTTACTGAAAAAAAAGTGGGACATATATGTCCCACTGACTCATGAGTGTTTTCAAAAAGTGGGAAAACACTGTCCCACTGCCTCATGAAGGCACCATCTCGCGATTGCATCAACGGGAATTTTGGGATGAAACGGCCGAAGCAAGTGGCACAGAGTATCACTTCTAAAGTTGTGAAGAGAAAAGTTGTGCGGACCTCATTTCAGCAGGAGAAGGCCGCCTGCAGTGGCGTCTCTTGAGCCTTCAAAGCGCTGTTGTATGTTCCTGTAAAGCTTGCTTCACCGCATGCATAAACCACTTTTTTTTGTCCATTTGGCTGTCCTTGCTTTTGCTGTCGAAATTGTCGAGTACAGATGTTATCCCTGAACATGTGCCTACATATCAAGAGGTATATGATGTCAAAAAAAATATTTCCACGCAATAATATCCGTTTTCGCGCTACGGGATTAGCGGCATTATTTTGCAGGGGATTGATCAGATCCATTTATCGGTCAAGTTATTTCGCAAATTTACAAAAACACGTGATGACTGGAAGCTAAGATCGCCTCTCTCAAAAACCAGAAAAAGAGGAAATTATCCGGCATTTAGATTGAGAGGTTCTATGTATCTCAAGAAGAGGAACATTCAGAAGCGATAAAAAAAAATTGACCGAAATTCAACGTTATTGTAACACTACATCCGCCCTTCGAAAGCGTGGTAAAAAATTTTTTTCAAGATTACGAAGACTTAGGTAAGATATGAGTGACTCAATGTTGCGCTAATTCCAACGGGTGATGTGGGAGAAAATTTTTTCTGTAGACGGAAAAGTGGGACGTATGTGTCCCACTGCCGCACAAAGGGTTAAGTGGATACTAATTAAGGGCATCTTATTAAGACCTAACTAATACTTGATTAGGACCTGTTAATTAAGCTTGATAATAAGCGTGTTGTTAATTAGGAACATGCTAATTAAGGCCTTGCTAATAATATAGGTTGGCCACAAGCTGCGCTTTTAGTCTAGCCTTTCAACACTAGTACTAGCTGCCCATTTTTTTATGTTGCTGCCATTCTTCATAATTCATACTTCTTTATTGTCGTCGTTTTAAAGTGGTTTGTGTGTAAGCATGGGTCTGTGTATCTCCTATATATAATTCAGCCATCCCGATGTTCTCTATGTGGTCAAAAGTGCTCTTTTCTGTGTATCCTCATTTTTTCCTATGCTAAAACAAAGTTGGAAACGGCCATTCTCATTCCCAAGATCTCGGAAGCTAGACGACATTTGTACAGTTCATTTGCCCCCCTTGAAATTAAGAACAAAGCCGGCATTTGTGGAGCAGTCATCTCCATTTGGCAGCACATCCCATTATGTGCCTGTTTCAAGTGGCGTGGCAACTATGCATAGATGCGGCTTTTTGGGGTTTATCAGCATGCATGTATTTGACACGTGGTTTGCAGGGGTCTTTTGTGACTAGTGTAGTTGAGCAACTGCGCGAATGTTCTGCTTTGCACGTTATGAACACATTTTTGTGCGTATCTTGTGTGGCAGGTGCGGCACCTGCTAGAGCGGTTCCAGCCATTGGGACCTGGGGACCAGGTCGGCCCCGGCTTGATCGATGCATTGGTGCGTGAAGCGCGCAAAGGTGAAGATGCGCGCCTTGCCGAAGAAGGCCGCCCACTACAACTGGCCGAAGAGCCTCAGCTGGCCCTGCCTTTTCTATTACCCGAGGATGGATACTCGTGTGAGACTGTGCGGGGTGTGCCACCGGGACTGCAGGTGGGTGGCCACAGCTTTAGCTGTTTGATGTGTAATGACATCCACAGTGTGACATTACTTGAAACGATACTGCAGCAGAGTGGAACGTTTACATGCACGGGACGTGTGGACGGGCACTAGGGAATAACTGTAAAGAGAGCAGTACAGTAAACCATTGGTTAACTTATTTACGTGTGGCAGTGTATATCAGCATGCCAGAGGCATGTTTTAATTTCTATCTTCCCACCAAAGAGCAGCGTATAGCATTGGTGATGCCAACTTCACAGAAAACGTCACAATGATCTCGCATTATTAGTTCAGTTAATATTTTTTTCTTGCCCAGCTCTCAGCGCTACACAATTTTCACCGTTTATCTCGCAAAGCTTCCACGCCGAACTTTAGATATTTAAGAATCTTGACAGTAAAAGTAACTGTTGGAAGTCACCATTTAGAGGCTTCCCTACTCTGGGGAGAGTGTGCATATCCTCCTACAATCAAGCCCGGCTGTAGTGGAGGAAAGGATGGAGTTGCAGGAATGCAAGAGTCATCCCTGCCTCGCATGCTCCGTGTAATGATTGTCACAGCGACTGAGCAGCGTAGGCAGAAGAATTGACATTTGGGCAAGTTGGAACTGGCTGCGAACACAAGGCAGGAAGGCAGCACTGTCATGTTTTCTTTGCTGATTTGGGTCTTGATTTTTTTGTGCAGGACCTGACTGTTGAGGAATGTTGAGCATAGGCAACCAGTGCTGCTCAACTGCCTGGTAATTTGTGTTGGATAGAAAGGCCTGGTGAGCCTAGATGGCTGGTAGCTTTGTATGCGCAGTCTTCTTGCGCACATAATGTTAGCAGTTCTGAAATAAAGTACGGAGCATATGCAGCAATGACACCGCTGTTTCTCTATGTAAGTAATGTACAGTTAACTTTCAGTAAAACAGAAATGTCTTAAACAGAACTGCTGCTTAAATAGAACTGCTCCTAATGTGACTGGTTTCGTACTTGAATTCTGCCCCCCGATGTTCATCTCTCAGTAAACTGAACCGATTTTGCTTGTCCCATAAGGTTCCGTTTAGTGCAAGCTTTACTGTATTTACATTTGGCCGTAAATTTAATTCTGAAACTGTCTCTTCATCTATTTTGTTAATCTTGATTAAACAGTGCACAATAAAAGCTATGATAAAGAGCTACACACACACAAAACTAGCACTGTCACTTGTTGTGTGTGTGTTGCTCTTTCTTTGTGCCCAGTTTTGATTGTGTGCTGTTGGAACCAAGATCAGCGATTACCAACTCGCTCGAGCTACCGTCTTATCGTCTACTGTGTTCTTTGTTCCACTGCACAGGAGTTTCTGCAGCCCCTGTGCCTTGCTGGGCTGTGTAGGCTGACACTGCAGCCTACCTCGCTGGGTCACTTGGACCATCTACATGTGCGACCAGGACGTTCTTGGTCCCCGAATAGTCACCTTGGCCCTGAAGAAAAGCCCTTCGGGCATGGGACTGAGCATTGTGGCTGCCAGGGTGAGTACCTTTGCCATTAACTTCTAGACTGCTCGTTCTCATGTGCTGAAATGTGACCTGTCCTGTGTGGCATGGCCTGCAGTTGTGCATTGATTGAGAAATGCTGAATGTGGCCCTGCCAGGGCATTGTTGACTTCAATTTCGGTGTAAGTGGCCTAGCAATACTGTGAAATCTTGTGAATACAAACACATTAACCAGCTTTTCTGAAATTCTGTGCTGATAGCTTGTTGTCTCAATGTAAAAAATATTTCATTGCAGTTAAGCTTCGCTTGATTATTATTTCAGAGGACTGGGGGAAAAAAATGCATATGGTGTAGCTATCAGGCTGACATTGTATTCGAGCCAGAAGTGTTACTGTAGAATAGCGGCTCTGCTGACAACCAAAGTTCTAATGCATATGTTGAAAACTTTCCTTATAATTTCTTTTTTTTGCCTTCTTTGTAATTGAATGCCTTAGAAAGCTTGGTTCGACACAAGCGTGCTGCGTGATAAAATGCGAGACGTGCAGCCTTGGCCTCTCTTAATTACGATACCGTACTCCTTGCATTGTTAGTGACATGGCCCTTGCTACGTGCAACATGAACTCATACGTGCGAATTTTCATTGTGGGGAACTGCTGATTTAGTTGCACTGCAGTAACGTCATTTATTGTGTGTTCTCAATGCCTTCAGTCGTGTGCAGTAGGCTTTTGCGAATATTCGAGCACTAAGAATATTCGAACGAATACCAACGTATTGGAATTCGCTTCGATTCAAATTTAAATTATTGGAAATTTCGAAGTAATTGAAATGAATGAATAGGTGTTTATTAGTCTGCGTGTAACCCCCCTGTAAAGGTGGTTTCACTGCAGTGGAGCGGTGCTATGCCGTGAATACACCTTTTCAGGGAGAATCCGCACTGCCGCGAAGCCCCATATCAAGGTTAAATGAACATATTACCCTCACATTGATTCTTCTTTTTTTAAATTTAAAAGCTTGTTATGCCGGCTTATATGCTCTAAGTATAGTAAATTATACAACGTTACATATATTACAGGTTATCACTTGCATTCTACCGAAAGTCAGATCCTGCTACTATTCAAAGTTGCTTCCACTTCCTTGGAACCGAAAAGAATTACATTTGCACGTCTTGTTTCAATTCAAAAAAAAATAATATTGCGCAGGTTAGTTGGGTCGTGACAAATATGCTGATTTTCCTTTATTATATGTGATATATACTGTAAGGACTGTTTCTCTGCCTCAGTGAGGACCCTGCTTATAAATGACGCAGGTCTCAATTCCTCAGGGCTTGCCTGGAGAAGCACTGCTGCTACCCCTTCTCCCCACTGCCCTTGTTCATGATGATGATGATTATGACTGCACCAACTGTGGCGCCATCTCTTGGCCTTACGGTTGCCGCCTCCGCCACACAGTCCTTACACGTCTCGGCCTTACGATTGCCACCTCCGCCACACAGTCCTTACACGTCTCACATGTAAGGACTGTGTGGCGGAGGCGGCAACCGTAAGGCCGAGAGATTGCGCCACCGTTGGTGCCGTCATAATCATCATCATCATGAACATGGGCAGTGGGGAGAAGGGGTAGCAGCAGTAGGGAATTGTCATGCAGGTTTGCGGTACTCTAAGTAGTAAGTCTGAGACAGAGCCTCAGAGAAGAAATGACGAAGCCGGTTTAACAATCAAACAAGAAAAGTAAGAACTTTAAGAAAAATTGGAAAACTAAAGTAAGGAATTACAAACTATACAATTGGTCTTAGGTTACAACCTACGGTGAATCTTTTATCGTCCCGCTCTAGCGTCTAAAAAGGTAAAGAGTCACCAGTGGTGTTGAAGACGGCGAGGCCTGGTAGGCAGACGTCGGTGAGGCGGCGATGCTGACGACGTCACCGTCGCCGAGGTAATGTGCCCGCCAGCACGTCGGATCCTGACAGAGGATACGGTTCCGTTGAGGCGCCGCGTCGTTCCCAGCAGGGAACGCCACACAGGAGGTTCCGCCCTCCACGGGCGGTTTGGGACCAAAGGCGAGGCTCGGACACCAGGAACGTGGCCACGAACAGTCACGGCCGGAACTCCGTGAAGCCGCGTACCTCCGGGTACTCGGTGACCAGCTGGAGCGTCCTGGGCATGTCGGACTTCTCGCGTTCGGGTCCGGAACCCGACACCGCAGCCGCGCGACACCAGCGACCTTCGCTCCAGGCTGTTCCAACCCGCTCTGCGCTCGACTGGCCTCGAACGTTTTCTCCTTCTCTTCTTCTTCCCCGTGTCTGCTTCTCATTGGTCCTCCTACGGACCTTGATCATGCGAGCTTTCCCGCAAACTTCTTTTGGCGGACCGGGGTTTCACGCGTGACTTTTCGCGCCTACGTCGTCGTCTTCTCTCCGCCGCTCAATCGCTGCCGTTGCCTTAGAGCACGTCTCGCTGCATCGCTGCCGTTGCCTCAGAGCACGTCTCACACAACACCGCGTTGCCACCACACTTCACCAACACCACCCCACTACAGTTCACCACAGGAATAAAGCGTGTGTTCAACGAGACGTGTTGTGCGTGCTTCCTCCCTGACAATACTATTCGCTTCGAATGCTTCGAACCTAAAATTTACTATACGTACAAGCCTTGTGTGCAGGGGTTACAGTGAGGACAGGAACAGATGTTATGTTCACGTGCCTTGCTTTCTACCGTGGAGTTGTTTCTCCTTATGTGTCTCTGAGGGCTTTGTGTTTGCTTCGCAGGGCTCCAACCAGGACCGGTTGGGTATCTACGTGAAGAGTGTTGTCCGAGGCGGAGCAGCTGACCTGGACGGCCGCCTCCAAGCCGGGGACCAGCTCCTCAGGGTTGACGGCCACTCCCTGGTTGGCGTCTCGCAAGAAAAGTGAGCTGCCTTACGTGGTAGTCTTAATGTTTTTGTCTGCCCTTGTTTTTGTAAGGCAAATTGGTGTTCATTTGCCAACAATTGTAAACGCACATATTTAGAGTATTCCAGGCACCCTTTGCAGTCCTTTGATCTTGCTATTTCCCTGAATAAAACTGGCTTTTTTTTTTTGCAAGTTACATGCAATATTTATGTATACATTTTTTTAGGGAATTAGCATAGGCACATTTATGATAATGCAATTGCGAATAGAACGTGAGGGCTTGTTCGTGCTCCTAAGAAAATAAAAATTTGGTGTAATGATTATAACATTGGTAATATTCAGGGCAACCCAAGTCAAGGGTGCAAAAAAAGTATGGTTTTAAAAACTTCACCAGTCATGGCAGCTTCATGTACAAAGCTGAGCATTTACTGGCAAAAAATACCCACGATATTCACACGTAAATTCAGACCGCTTCTCTTCCAACTAGTGATGGCAACCTTGCATGCTACCGTAAAAGGCTTTGCGAGGGGGCGTGGCATGTGTAAAAGGAAGAAATATTTTTCTTATAAAAGTATTGAAAGTTGGGCTAGTTGGTATGGCAGCCTTCAGGCAAAAAGCAAAGTCCTAAAATGAGGCACTATATATGCGAAGCGGGACAAAGAGTACACTGTGCTCGTGTTCACAATAATACAAGCGTGTCTTGCACATGTAGGTGGAGCAGGCGTCCACTCTCTGTAGAGACGCTAGCTACAAAGAGTGCGTGGAGGAAATGACACATTTGTAAGCTCGTGTGAATATTCGAGCACATCGAATATTCGAATTCGCTTCAATTTGAATTTAAATTATTGGAAATTTCTAAGTATTCGAAATGAACGAATAGGTGTATATTAGTCAGCATGTGACCCCCCCCTGTAAAGGTGGTTTCGCAGCAGCGGAAGGGTGCTATGCCGTGAATACACCTATTCAGGGAAAATCTGCACTGCCTCAAAGCCCAACTTCAAAGTTAAATTAACATATTACCCTCACATCGATTCAGCATTTTTTTAAGTTTCAAAGCTTGTTATACCAGCTTATATGCTCTTAAGTATAGTAAATTCTAGAACATAACGTATTTTACAGGTTATCACTTGCATTCTACCAAAAGTCAGATCCTGCTACTATTCAACATAGCTTCCATTTCCTTTGAACCAAAATTTGACATTTGCAAATGTGTTGTTTCATTATTTAAAAAAAATTGTGCAGGTTAGTTGGGTCGTGATAAATATGCTAATTTTTCTTTATAATATGTGATGAATACTATTCAAATTCGATATTCGAAATTATTTGATCAAATCACTATTTGCTTCGAATTCACTTTGAACCTAAAGTTGACTCTTCACACAAGCCCACCCATTTGTTGTTGTGCGCCGAAAGTGGTTCATGTAGGCAATGCGTGCAGGGCGGCAGAGCTGATGACACGCACCGGCCCACTAGTCCAGCTGGAAGTGGCCAAACAGGGGGCCATCCACCACGGGCTGGCATCACTGCTCTGCCAACCATCGCCTCTGCTCCTGCAGCGCGGCAGCGGTCGCCTCAGCGAGCGTGACATCCCTGGCCGTCTTGCCCACGAGGAGCCCCCCTCCCCGGATCCAGGGCAGCAAGAGTGTGCCTGCTCTCAACTGTACGTGACCCTTTACAGTGATAGCTGTTGGGTCTTGTGCCATGTGTATTGTGCTTTCTTGAAAGAAACCTTTAGGCATTCCGGCTGCTGTGGCCATGTTTCTATGGGAATGAAATGAAAGTGCTTGCGCGAAGGTCATGAGGGTGGCAGATAGGGTGATTCAGTATAGCATGACGTTTAGATGTTGTAGAGCAACTCCGATGGATTAAAGGCAAAATGAAAAAAAAAGAAAAAAACAAGAGTAGGAAATGACAGCAGGGTTAGCGCTTCCTTTTTGCCTTTACCCAATCTGAAATGTGCTTACCGTATTTACTCGCGTAATGAACCCACCCCCCCCACTTTGGTCCTCAAAAAAAAAATAAAAAATCTATTTTTTTTATTGTATGTATATGTTCATTTTATTTTGGCGTGATTGCTAGTATCGTTGATGATCGAAACGTTAAATCAAGCCATTATATCTCAAAACAATGTCTCAGTAAAAGTTAAAACATGGCTTAACAACCATGCTGAACAGTTGTGAGCAGCAAAAAGCGCGAACGACGCTGGTCAAAATAAAAAGTCTCGCCTTTTTGCAGCGGAGCACCATCTGTCCATCACAAAAGAAACCTCCTTGCTTATAGTGCCACGCAAGCGCAGACGGCACACCGTGCACTCACAACGTGGAACGTCGAACGTTTGTGTGCCGCCTATCCGTTGCTGCTACTTAGTTGTCGTGTTTCACGAGGTAAACTTCTTTGGACACCTGCTGCGTAGGGTACGATGGGCCTGGTACTCTAGCTACGCAGCCGATTTTAAACTCAAGGTGGTGAAACATGCACTGGATCATGGGAACTGTGCTGCTGGACGACACCTCAGCATCGATCCTTGTGTGCGTTTGATACTGGAGGAAGCAAGAGGAAGAGCTTCGGGCTACGAAAAAGGATCGTCGCGCATTTTGCGGGCCAAAACAAGGGAAGTTTACCTCTTGTAGAGAAAGAAGGGCTCGAATATGTTGAGAGGCTCCGTGGTGAGAGATGCGCAGTATCCCATGAGATGATTCAAACCCACGCATGGGCCACGGCCAGGAATCAAGGTATTCCTGCCACTGATTCAAGGCCAGCAGCGGTTGGACAAGAAGATTTATGCGCCGAAATGGGCTGTGCCTTAAGCGCACAACATTATGCCGGCGGCTGCCAGCTGACTGTGAACTAAAGGTGCAGAATTTTCACCACTTCATTTTTCAAATCTGCCAGGAAAAGAATTTCCTACTTTCCATGATTGGGAACACCGATCTAACTGCACTTAACTTTGACATGCAGCGAAGCAGCATAGTGGAATTCAAAGATTCGAAAAGTGTACATGTGAGGACAAAGGGCACCGAAAAGCAGCGGTGCATGGTGATGTTAGCAATAACAGCTCATGGCAGGAAGCTGCCCCTGTTTGTCGTCTTCAAGAGGAAGATGCTTCGGAAGAACGCCCTTCCCGCTGGCGTCCACATCCATGCTCAGGAAAAGGGCTGGATGCCTGCGAAGCTGATGGTGGACTGGTTGAAGACAGTTTGGGGACGATGACCAGGTGCTCTTCTTCTGCCGTTGCTGCTCGTCATCGACAGTTTCCGGGGCCACCTCGAGGAGAGCGTCCGGCGCCGCATGAAGGAAATGCGCGCAGACATCGCCGTGATCCCCAGTGGTCCTGACGTCCTTACTGCAGCCCCTTGATGTTTCCGTCAATAAACCTTTTAAGGACAATGTGCGGCAGCTATACACGGAGTGGATGGCCGACGGCAACCACGACCTGACTCCTGCAGGTAAAATAAGGAGGCCGTCCATCGAGATGCTCTGCAGCTGGATTCCGGAGGCGTGGAGCGAGATTTCGAGCAATACAATCGTCTGCAGCTTCAAGAAGACTGGCATTTCCAACAGCCTGGACGGCACAGAAGACTGTGCGCTGTGGTCCGACAACGACGAGGCGGCAGCAGCATGCGACATAAGCGAGGAGGAGAGGGACAGCAATAGTTGCAAGTAGGAACGCCAAAAAAGTGGCCGGTTGGTGGCATCAATAAAACAAATTTTTTTTTGCATACATTGCGTTGCAGGTTCTTACTTTAAAAAAGGTGAGGTTAAAAAAAAAAGCCAGTTTCTGAACACCGTCATGCGAAATTTCAGCTCTTATAACTCCCGCAAATTTTTTCTCCCTGTAATAGACCCTCCCCCTAAATTGGTGTCAACTTATCGGTGGGTTCATTACGCGAGTAAATGCAAAAAAATACCTAAACATAGTGTTTGTGTCAATTAAATATATACTTTGATGTTGATGATCTTTTTCATTATTCTTTGTCAATATAACAATACTGGAACATTGCGTATGTGTTGATGAATATATGTAACGAACAGCACACGTAAGAAACTTCTTTTCAGATTTTGAAGTATAATTTGCAAAAATTTGCGAGACAATAAAACAATTGTCTGATATACTCATTATACAAAAGAGTGTAGGAGTTGTAGAATGAAGATTTTCTGCCTGAGCATATGTGTGGCAAGTGCAGTGTGCAGTGAGCTCGTGAAAACTTCTTTTGCTTGTGTCTGCAGGGAAATCTATTGGACGCTAACCATCACGTAATGTACAAGCACACTTTATGTTGCTGCAGGGTTTTCGCTAATGCCTGGCAGTTTTGGTGTTACATGTGCAATTTTACTCTCAGGTGGATCTGCAGCCATGGATGGTAGCCAGCATTTGGCACCTGGTAGTTCCATGACGATGCCGTCACGAGGCTACCCTCCTGGACCTTCCTATTCGGTATGTGGTCTGCTACTCATTCATGTGTATCACTCTTTTTCAACGTGCAGTGTACATGTCCTTGTGTTTCAAGATGAGGGAAAGTTATAATTTCCTTCTTGTGCTCACTCAATACAAAATGCATTAGCTGTAACAAGATGGTTTTGATTTTCATCAGCTGCTTGAAATGTACACTCAAACCTCGTTATAACAAACACATCTGCCACAAAAATATTTCGTTATATCCGAAAATTTGTTATAACCGTATATTAATAACACTGTATCTGTGACAAAACTATTATTAACTTACTTCATTATAACCGATAATTCGTTATATCTGGGTTCGTTATATCGAGGTTTAAGTGTATTGCGTTAAAAAAATGAGGAGGGAGCAAGAAAGTAAGAATCACATCCACTTCAAAAATCTTATGGGCACTTAGTTTAGCCACAATTTTTTACTTTGTAGTGCTGGGAAGAGTCTAATGTTTTCTTTTTCTTTTTTTTTCTTTTCTTTTTTTTTTTTTTTTAATAGGAGCGAGTTCACAGCAAAAAGGTCAGAAAATAAGTTTGAATGGACCTGTGTTCGAGGGTCTCACCACAGTGGATTCCAGCAATTGGTTGCGTGAACTTAAATGGGGTATATGCTTAGGGGGTTATACAGGACGTAAACTGACGAAGTTGTGCAAAGCACAGGGCCTTTTTATTCGTCGTTGCACTTGGTTGCTATTGTTGTCCACAAAATGCGTTCTGTCAACTCTTTGCATTGGTTTCTATGCAGCCCAGGCAAGCAGCCATGGAGGAGCGTCAGTACCAGAATATTGGCTTGTACCAGCAGCAACACCAGCAACAGCAGCAGCAGCTGTCGCAGCAGCCACAACCACCGGTGACGAGGTAAGGCCAGATACCAGTCCGTGAAGGTTTGTTTTGGTAGTGAAAGCAAACTACACGTTCAACCATGGTGTGGCCAAACATAACTGAATTAACAAGACTTGAATGCCATTAAATGATGCATATGCTTGCCAGGACCAGAGGATGAGTCTGAATCACCTGATCTTCTTAATTAACAATTGTTGAATTAACCAGGCATTACTGTGTTCATATTGAAATCCATGAACTCCTTCGCTTTTGCAAAGGGAAGGACTAGGAATGAAAAAACTTCAATAGCAGTTTGCTTTGCTATCCATTGCAAAGTGGGCATCTGACGAAGGCACTCTGCTTGGCTCCTGAAGTACTTGGGTTTAGACTCGAACTATACTTCAAGGAACCAAGTAGCCTCACTAAGTAGGTCCTCTTGCCATGTGTATGTGTAAAAGTGCTCCGTGTCAGGCCTAGTAATAATTTTCGTTTGTCCATTTTGTTCAGCACAGTGTTGTTGGGTTGGAGGAATGGTTCTCAAGCTGTTCATTTATGCCTTTCCCATCAAGGGACATATGTCTAAGCATTCTTCACGTTCTGCTTCGTTTATCCAGCGACCAGTAGCCTGTGCATGCATTCCAAATGCTCAGCAATGAATGTGTCAGCTATAACTGTTGAGATCGTGTTGGCACTTCCAACTTTACTCCTAAGCTTGCCTACTGGAATGCAGGAGTGGTGCCATGAGCCTTGCGAGTAGAGGCTCCACGGTCATAGTAAAGCTGCTAGCCACACAAATACTTCATATTCTGGCATTTCCTGGTAACGATGCGGGAACAACTTCATTTGAGCATCCCAAGATGCGTATCTCCTAAAATATGTTAGCCACTGTGAATTGAGAATTGACTCTCTGGGCAATCAAATGAAAGAAAACATAACTTTTTATTAAAAAAAAAGAATGTTGATTCTCTTCTGTAGTCACACTTTTGACCACCAGCTCTCACAGTCGCCGACCACACACACTACACAAATGCTGTATATGCACCACCAACTTGGCCAATGCAGATTTCTTCCAATATATCATCCATGATGCTGAGTGTGAGCACAGCAGAAAACAGCAGAGAGTCTGTTTGAAATAGCGAGGATTGTTGCCTACTATTGCTCATATTGCTCATCTGCCAAGGGAAGGCATCCCTGTAGACCTTTCTTGAGTTGAGGTGGAGCGTTGAGTGGATAGGACAGGTCTAGAATTCAAGGGATAAACCCTGATTGTCGTACCATTGTGCAGGCCGAGCCACGGTTCACAGCCCTTGCCATGGAGTCCTCCTACTAGTAGCAGTGGTGGCAATGCACCACCCCGACCCGAAGTGGGCACCCGGCCACTCTCGACGCTAGTGAGCCCCCGAGAGCAGGAGCAGTACGTGAGCAGCCTCGGCTCCCTGGCCGTGGGTCACCACTCGGGTCCTCACGGGGTCCAAACGGTCGCATCCGAACCCCCCGCCCACTGGAGCCCCCCACCCGCCTCCGCCAGATCTGAGGGCACAACGAGACCTGCTTCGACAAGAGGCCAAGATGGAGGAAATGAAAGAGGAGGTACGGTCATTGGCAGATGGGTTTCGTTATTACAGCATTCGTAGAGTTTCCTAATACACTAGAGGGTAACCTGGCACTAGTGTCTATGGGAGCTGCAACGTATGGCACTTCAGCCAGCATGGGAATGATGGGTAGTACACCAATTTGTCTAAGCTTAGTTCTTTTGGCTCTGTTTGGCTCAGTGTGACTTTGTCGCAAGACGAAGTTCAGCAAATGTTCAGCAGTTCTTCACCACCGTAACCTTTCTAGGCTCACCAAACCAAATTGGCTCACGAAGTTCACAACGATGCATTCTTTTATCCGAAACAAAAGCCATAACACAACAATAAACGAAGCTACAAGTGCGTTCAAAGCCGCAAGCACGAAGATTAGGAACATCTACGGACTACCCATCATTCTCATGGTGTCTGAATGATTGCAGCACCAGAGTTTCCTCTAGTGAATATTGTAGGAAACTGACAGCACTGGTACAGTTCTCACAACAACAACAAAAAAAAAAAAAAAAAAGGCAGCAGTTGGTGCATTTGGCTGACGGCCATGCAGAAAGGAAATTCTTCCCTTTATATAGAACTAAGTGTGGAAGTGCAAGTGGGAAGTTCCTGTCAATGAAATTTAGTGGTGCTGGTAGCAGGTGCTCAGGAGGGCTGTGAAAGAAAACGACAATTGGCAATGCATGAGCCAGGTGGGAGCTAGACAACACTGCATGCTGCCACACCTGAATGATGCTGTGTTGTTTTGCTTGCCAGCAACTGCTGTTTATTGCTGCCTCTCCAAATAAATTTTTGGTAGGCACCTCCTGTAGGAACCACGCCTCATTGCAATGGTGAGGCGTGGGTTCAGAGCGCAGCAACCAATAATATGTAAAATGCATGCTTGACTACTTGCAAGCATTTTCAATTTTTATGACAAGTCTATGTTTGCATTCTTGAGCACAGAGGGTCAATGCCTCACGACCACTTGCATGTACTGTAAAAACCAGCGTATAGTCCGAGGTTTCTTTTTTTCTAGTTTTTATGATGCGAAATTTCGGCCCCGTACCATATGCGGATCCCAAGAATTTTCAGCCGAGAATTCAGTTTCGGTTTCGGCGCTGTCATCATCATCAGGCCTCTGCGTTGGGTAGCGCTAGCGTTAGTCCTACTTCCTGACGGACACAATTCTTCGCTATGTGAGGACCGCGAAAGCAGTATTCGACTTCCTTTAAAAAAAGAAAGTAGATCTCAGGCTGCCAAAACCATAGGCAACTGTGCTGCGGGGCAACAGTTCGGCGTAGACGAGCGAAGCATTCGCAGTTGGCGGAAACAGAAGGAAGCCCTCTTTGTGTGCACAGGCCTGAGAAGTTTCCAGGGGCCGAGAAACGGAGAGTTTTTCAAGTGTTGAACGGGAATTGACCAACATGAGTTCAGGAGCAGTGGAGCACTGCTGGGGCTCCCATCGATAACCGTGCTCGACGCGTTTCGGTGTCACCTCCGCGAAGCGACTGCTGTGTGAGTTCTGCGTCGAGCTTGTCGTCACCCCGGGAGGACATCCCGGCTGCAGCCGCTTGATGTGTGCCTAAATAAACCATTTAAGGACCTACATCGATCACATGTGTATGAAGTAGATGGGATTCGTAAAGCCAGAAGTGACCCCTGCCGGATGGCTGAAACAGGTCTCGCCAGTGATGCTTGGCACATGGAGCTTGGGTCTGCATTCCCGAGGTGCTCATTCATCGTGCCTTCAAGAAGTGCTCGATTTCAAACGCCCTTGATGGCACTGAAGACGAGTTGCTGTGGGAGGACATCTCTGACTAGGGAGTTTCGGACAAAGTGCGTCAGACAACGATGAATAGGTGTGCGAATAAATGTATTCAGTTTCTGTTTTCCTCGGGCTTTAATTAAGGTGAAAACTTCTCTCGCGTTTCCTATCCCCGAAATACACCTTGGACTATATGCGGGTCCGGACTATACGCGGGTTTTTACAATATGTGCACATGGGGTCAAATGTCCACAAATGTTTACAAATACATTAAACACCTGCTAACCCTTTGCTGTCCGAAACTCTTTCCCTCCTTCTGTACGTTCTGGTCCGAAAGTGAGACTCAAAAGTGCAAGTGTAGTTTTTACTTACTCTTTTACAAATGGCGCATAATGTAGTGAGGAAACGCGCATGAATCAACCACAGTGTTCCTTAACTGTGTTGTGCATGTCTTTTTGTGACAGCTATGCTTTACTTGAAAAATAATTTTGACTTCCTAGTAATCACTCTGATCGTGGGAAATGACTGTAGAAAGCGGTTGTAGAAAATGTATCTCATAATGTATTGTTGCAATATGCCTGATTCTAACACACACGATAGTTCTCTTTCTCCGCCCGCCCCTCCCTGAGAAAGTTCACTTAAAAAATGCTGGGGCTTAAGAATCCTGGGGTTTTGCTTGCCATTTCCCAGGTACGGCGGCGGGAGGAACGGGACCTCCACCAGCCACTGATCACGAAACCCCTGATGAAGCAGCACCCACAGCAAGGTGTCCGGTCACCACCACCTCCGGAGACCAGCAATGGGCATCACCCAAACAACAGGCAAGTTTTCCTCGTGGATCACTCTTTGAGTCTGTGTTGTAGAATCGTGTAGAATTTTTTTGTGAATAGTAAATTTTAGGTTTGAAACGAATTAAAAGCGAAGAGAGATTTGGTCGAATAATTTTGAATCAAACTTGAATAGCATATATCACATATTATAAAGAAAAATGAGCATATTTGTCATGACCCAACTGACTTGCACAATATTTTTTAACAGTTCAAAGAAGGCATGTGCAAATGTGATTCTTTTTGGTTCAAGGGAAGTGGAAGCAAATTTGTATAATAGCAGGATTTGACTTTTGGTAGAATGCAAGTGATAACCTGTAAAATATGTTACATTTTAAAATTTACTATACTCGGAGCATATAATTTGGTAAAACAAGCTTTTAAACTTAAAAAATGATGAATCGATGTTCATTTAACCTTGATGTGGGGCTTTGCAGCAGTGCAGATTTTTCCTGGAGTGGTGCGTTCATGGTATAGCATCCCTCCACTGCAGTGAAACCACTTTTACAAAGGGGTTATATGCGGACTAATATACACCTATTCGTTCATTTTGAATACTTCAAAATTTCCAATATTTTAAATTCGAATCAAAGCAAATTCGAATACTGTAATATTCATTCGAATATTCGAAATGCTCGAATATTCGCACAAGCCTACAAATGTACGATCAATAGGTGATATCAGATACTTCTTTGTCTTATAAAAGTGAATATTTCAGTTAGATTTGCTTTTAACAAGTGGGTGTTCACGTCAGTGAAATGATGGACTGTGCAGAATTCGATGTCTATGCTTTGACAGTGCAGCCATTCATTCAAGTGAACCAACATGTGAAAACTCTATTAGTTTCTCAGTCCTAAACTCTAGTGTGGTAGAATGATCACTTGGACTGTGACTTCCAGTTTTAAAGTGACGAACACTGAATGTGCAGGATACCCTCGAGACCCCGCTCAGGTGGCCAGCCCCTCACCTTGGGAACGAGAGGAAAAGGAAATGGTGAGCTCTTTCTCGTCCACAAACATGGAGGGCAGGCTTAGTAGACAACGCAGATGTGCTAACGACTGACTTTCATTAACTGTGCTGTGTGTGCAAACTTGAATCAGGGTGTTAATGTTAAAAACCATGGAGCCGGTGCTTCATTCAATCTTCGTTTTCATTTTTACAGTTGCAAAGAAATTCTTTTGCCTGCTTTACTGAAGCTGTACACAATCGATTTCGTCTCATAGGATTGTGTAGATTCCTGCTGTCACTTCATTGTGCTCAGTCTTGTTGTCTGCTTTAATTGGAGAGTTCTGCTTTAATCATTACACAGAAAGGTTGCTTGCAGCGCAGTTAACCTTTTTATAGAAAAACGCAGCAAGCACAAGGCACGTGATTAATTGTATTGCCATGCAACTAATGCAGGCACTCGGCAGGGTCGAGATACCATCAACTTTGTGTGTGTGTGTGTGTGTGTGTGTGTGTGTGTGTGTGTGTGTGTGTGTGTGTGTGTGTGTGTGTGTGTGTGTGTGTGTGTGTGTGTGTGTGTGTGTGTGTGCACGTGCGTGTGTGCATGCGTGTCATGAACACATTTTGTTTAGCACTTGTACATACTGTGTGTACTTTGACTTCGTGTTGTAGTAAAGGTGTGGAATTGCTCTGTACTCCGTATGGAATTACTCTGTGTGGAATTACTCCGTATGAATGCACCCTCAACTCTGCTCTTGAAAAATTAGGGATTTTCGTTTTTGCTTTTGTAATTGACACACACCCAACTTTAGTTCTGTGCAGTCTTGCCATAGAATGGTCGTATGTAGCAGATAAGGGATTTACAGTACATCTAGGTGGTAGCCACCTTTTCCCCCTCGCTAGGATTGCAGGACTCGGTGAATAGAGTGACTGCAATAACATCCAGCATGTTCTGGTTGCCTGCTTGCCACCAGTGTTTCTTTGTTACAAATGTGTCGTCAGCTACTCTGTGATCAAAACCACTTGCCCAGTGTTGGTAGTGCTGTGCCCCCTTTTATGGTGCCTTATGTGTTCAGTCTGTGCTGCACTGTACCTACAGTGACAAGTAATAGAGTTTACGTGTGCTTGCTCTAAGTGTGCGTGCGGGTGTAGAATATACGAAAAGATACTCTCCAGCCACAATTCTTAATATTCTAGTACAGTTGAACCCCTTTTAAGAGACATGCACCGGGGAGCATTTCTTGTCCCTTGCATGAGTGCTCTCTTATGAGCGGGGTACCTTGTCTGCATTTTCGGATCAACCCCTATTTTGATGCAGGCACACTGGTGTCTCTTATACCCAATTGTCTCTTACATCTGTGTCTTTTATAAAGGGGCTCAACTGTGATAGGGTCCAATTCATTATCTTGCCAACTTCAATTGACCTGGAAAGCCGCTACTGCCTTTTTGAGTGGTCTAAATTGCCGCCATTGTGTAATTAAAACAACATGCTCTCCATTTTAATCTCTCGACTAGAACCACCAAGCCTCATTCTAGCGCCCTTTTTTTTTCTTTTTTTTTCTTTCTTTTTTTTTTCTTTCTTTTTTTTTCATTGTTATGAAGACAGTTTGGTGACGCTCACTCTTCTGCCTGTCTTCCGTATTGCTGCGTGCAATGAACTTGACACAATAGCACAAACTCAGACACCTTCAGGTCTTTGTGCACATTTCTACTTGGATATTAGACCAGTGCATTACATCACAGCACCACTGTGGCACTGTGTACTTGGTACAGTTAGGAGTCAGTTGATCTGGAGGAATTTGCCACAAATTGGGAGGACCACGTAGCATTTAAAGACTGCAAGTGTCGGTTGTGACCTTTGCTGATAGAGCCTGAAATCGTCCACTTGTGCTGATGTGATGCATGTGGGAATGCCTCGACACTGAGCTGGAGCATTGCTGAAATTAATGTTCAAACTTGTGTATACAGCGGCGCCTCCAGCGACTGGAAGAAATGCGCCAGATGCGAGACGAGGAGTTGCAAGAGTTGGAGTCACTACCGAACCGGACGAGCCGGCAGGAGGAACGTCTCAGGACTTTGAGGCTGGAACGAGAGTTTGAGCGGCGGGCACAGGAACTTGCTGGGGACGATGACGACGAAGAACAGGTGCCAGAGCCGGCATCGAGCAGTCGTGTAATTGGGTCTCCTCAATTTGGCTGCACTGGCTGCATCAAGTGCAATGCCGGGAGTGCTCTTGGTGCACGAGACATATCACCTGGCCAACCAAAAAAAAAAAAAAGCCAGTTTTCACTATTTAAGCTTAGCAGTGAGCGAGCCTTTAACATAGAGCACTGCAGAAATGACAGCATTCTTCTAGCAGCAAGACGTGTTGTCCTTGGCTGTTGCAGAAAAAGACAAGTTGCCCTATTGCTTGAGGAGAACTTGTTCTTGGCCTAGTTGGTGTGTGTTTGAAGGCACATTTGCTGCTAAAACACAGAAAGGCCACTCATGCCATCATCTTTGTCTTCTTCTGTGTGCATCCTTTTAGTGGCAAGTATGCCTTCAAATGCCCTTTTGCTTCTGTCTCTGATGCTTCGACTGGCCATTTCATTTCACTCCAGCCATGCTGCAACATCTTGTATGGTGCTGTATTGCAGGGAGCAGAACGGTCTGGCAGTGATCATCAGGCTTTGTCATAGTGCGCGTTAGAAACTATTTAGTCTTACAGTACAGCTTCATTTGCTACCCTGCAATACCGTTTGTACCATACAATACCGTTTGTAGCTCTGCTGGAGTTCTCTGGACTGACTAGTTGAGGATGCAGTTGCAGGGGTATCAGGTGTTGTCTGATTTTCTAGATTGGTAAACTAAAATCTCTCGATGCTACAGATTGGAAAAAATTGTGTGCACCAAGATGTCACTGTTGGTAGTCCATAAATTGCATTTCATGCTCCTCAATGCAGTATCACTGTACTGGCAGTAGCTTTAACTTATTAAAAGCTAAACCTTTTACGCTGTTGTTTGTCGCTGCAGCCATTGTGTGTTCAAGTAGAGATGACTCTCTTGTGTCAGCTTGCTTGCTGTGTCTACCTGCACTTGTTAACATTCTGCTTTCTGGCATACCACGCATGCTGCTTTGGGAAGCACTGGATTGGCACGTCCAGCTTCTGGGGAAGTAGGTGTCCCTTGTTCCTTGCACATGTGTTCGTGGAAGGCTAAACAATGGGACTGCCTCATGACCTCATGGCTTTCTTTTCCCCTTGCTTTCAGGACTTGACATCTGAGGTGCCACCTCTGAAGGAACGCCCCTCTCAGCATCCTTGGGAGCCAGTTCATGCAATCACTCCACGTCATCTGGAGGTGAGTTCTTGATAGAGCAGAAAGCATGGACAAGGGGGCTGGCCCGAGGCTTGTACAGTTTGCTGGCCTGTTCAAGAGAATAGAGGACGGGACAATGCATGGCACAATTTCACTCAGCCATTAGCAATTTTTTCAGTGCTCATCTTGCTTTTTTTTCACCATTGAGAAACATCATGGGCATCGAAAAATCTTAATTTTCAAAAGTTGTCTTTTGTGCTCCACCTGTCCTGTAGTCCCTGTCTCGTCCTTGTATTGTCATCCGCAGCGCAACAAGAAATCATCAACACTCCATGGAGTTAAATAGCATTTGTAAAAAGAGGAAGGCATCGAACATTACAACACTGTCAAAGGTATTTTGCTGTGAACAGAATACCTTTTGCTTGATTAAAATGCCACTTAACACTGCCGTTTAAAAAGCACATTTCCCGTATCTCATATATGGATCAATTCTGAAGGGAATTTGCCATCTGGATTCGAGAAACGTGTTGCTAGTGATCCCCAGAATGAGTCAAGTCTCAGTGCTGATTTTGAAATAGAGATTTTGTGCCACGTTTATGTTTCAAAACATGGCGACCGCATCGGGTGCCTCACGAAAAAAAATTCTTGAGGCCTGTCCCATCTCTGTGGCTTACCCAAACCAAGCATTATTAATCACAATAGGTGTGTAAGCAATACGAGTACCATTTAGCGAAGTCGCAAACGTTTTCTTTCTTGTGAAGCCGCGGGCCGTAAGTGAAACGTCCACAGGCCGCGTGTTTGAGACTCGTGGCTTAGTTTTAATAGAATAGTCTCTCTACTCTATTGTCATAATAGTCTTGTAAAGAGTGCCTTTCTCGTGTATTGACAGCACTCTTAGAGAATCTGAAAAGGAACGCTAGATAGTATTTACTCGAATCTAGGCCGATGTTTTTTCAAAAAAGGGATGTGCGAAGGTGGGGGGGTCGGCTTAGATTCGATGACCATGGTTTGACCGCAGCCGCCATACTGTCGGCCGCAAAAGTTTACGGTATCTGCAGCGCGTGTCGGAGCGACGTAAAACTGCAGCGCTGCGTCACCTATCGTGACGGTTTTCGATGCTATCGGCCTCAGCGATTAGCGCGGCGCGTTTAGATAACGCGCCCTTGCCGGATCTTATCGCAGAGGCCGCGGCCGATATCCTTAACACCCGCCGCATCACGGTAAGTGACGCAGCGATGCAGTTTTTCGTCGCTCCGCCACGCGCTGCAGATCCCGCAAACTTTTGCGGCCGACAGTACGTAAAGGCCCGGCCACGATAGCGGCATGACGGCTCACCATGTGCCCATCTCGGGCTGCCGTGTGCAGGCGGTTCTGCATGCGCGTCCGAGGCATTTTCGCGACATCCTGCAGTAGCGTTGCACGGTGACGGCCGCTCAGCGGCGGAGTGGTGGTCCCCTAAGGCTACACAGGCGAACCGCGTTGTCTGCTTCGTACTGTCCTATTGTTCCGAAATATCGCAGTCATATGCCGGCAAGATTTCACGCCGGCAAAGGTGGATCGTGTCACGTGATACGTGATTGCGGCATAGCGGCGCCGGCGATAACCGTACCCTTTGACACCCCCTCCTCTCCGCTTCTCGCGTGCGCGACAGGCGCGGACCTGCGCGGGCGCAGTCAACGGGCGCGGGCGCAGAGTTCGCCGTTTTCTGAAGTTTAGTGCATTCGCATTGGTAGAGTTCTGGAAGTGTCGCGCCTTAACCACGTGCTCGCGAAACGCTTGCACCACATGTGCTTTTGAAGCGATGGCACCAATCAAGTGGCGCCACTGCAGCGTCGTTTTGCACGCGGAGAAAACTTCCCCTGCAAGCGCAGCACGAGTTCGGCGTGTACGAAAAGAATGTGCGCTACGGAGTGCGCGCTTATGCAACAAAAATGCTGGGTTTTCTGCCGATTAAACGGCATTTCTTTCATTCGGCCTGCATTCGAGGTAAACTTTTTTTTTTTTTCCTGGCCTTGCGAATTTCGGGGGTCGGCCTGCAATCGGGGGCGGCCTAGATTCGAGTAAATACGGTAGTTGCTTCCTGGCTTGGAATTAGCATGGAATGTGAAAAATCATCTGCAGTGAGATATGAATGCACGTACAGTTGATCCCACTTGTAACGATACTGAAGTGCCACTAAAATTTCATTGCTATAACCGATAATTTCTACAGATGGGTTACACAAAAAAAAAAAGCAAAATAGGGGGATGGCAGGCTGTTTTGAGAAAACTATAGTATCGGACGGGACATGCCAACAGACATCAGTGACAAGGATGACAAAGCTGCCGATTTTTCGGACATGTTTGGAAAATTCGGATGCTTTCATGGGATCACCACAAGCCCCATAGAGCCAATGTATGACAACTTTCGAAGTTTCGGACGCTGAAACACTTCGAAGTCTCACCTTTTTACTTAATTTGCATGTTCTAACAGAAGCCACCACTGCTGCCACGCTGTAGTAGATTTCAAAAGTCAGCTTTACCGCAATACCACAACACTATGCGGTGAAGCATACCTCAAATCCAAAGGGGTGCTGGGGTACATTGGGGTTGTGGGCGGTGGTTCAGCAGCTTGAATTTCTCGTTTTCTTCGTTCTTTTCACGGATATTGCGTTCCGTTACATATCGGCACGGACACCCAACAGCCAGAATGCATTGTTGTAAACAGTAATGCGGCATGCGGGCATTGCTGTAAGCGGGTTATTTCACCATAGAAAACATGCAAAAGCTGACGGTGCAGCAGCCTCTCATTGTTATAAACTATATATTGTTAAAACTGGTATCGTTATGAGTGGGTTCAACTGTATAAGGAATGCCTAGTAACTGAAACTACTGCTCTTGAGTGGCATCTTGGTAGCCCTGGGGCACACCTTGGCCTTAGTGATTAGTCTCTCAGTCAGTGCATTTTCTTTCAGGAACAAGAGGATCGTCTGCGACAGCTGCGACTGGAGGAGAGTGGTAAGCAGCAGGAGCTGGCTGCTCAGCGTATGGCTGAAGAGCAACTGCTGCGTGAGGCGCAGCGCCGACAGCAACAGCTGCAGCATCAGCAGCAGCAGCAGCAACATCAGCAGCAACAACAACATCAGCAGCAGCTGTTGCAGAAACAGCAACAACTGCAGCAGCAACAACAATTGCAGCAGCAACAACAATTGCAGCAGCAGCGACAACTGCAGCAGCAGCAACATCAGCAGCAGCAACATCAACAGCAGTATCAAGAGCAGCAACAGCACCACCACCAGCTACAGCAGCAGCAGCAGCATCAGCATCAGCAGCAGGAAGAGCAACAGTCTCAGGATGACCAGCCACCACCGCTGCCAGCATGCCCACCGCCACCGCCTGACCGCAGACCTCCACCCTCCAAGAAGGTGTCCTTTACAGAAGCACCCCCCTGTTGAGGCAAGTGTGCTAGCGACAGCCGCCTATGGTTGCACAGGAAGACAAACATAGCAAGACATGCCCCCCCTGTTAGCATAGCACATTCAGATAATGTCTCACAAAGACTTGCATGGAAGTAGAAAAATGTAGAGAGTCTGAATGGGATGGATAACGTGTGTCGTCATTGGATTGAATCTTGATACAGTGTGAAGGTTGGCCCACTGTGGTAGCTTAGTGGTGTGGCGCTGATAAGCACAAAAGTGCGGGTTTGATTCCTGTCCGTGGCAGCCACATTTCAGTGGGGGGCAAAATGCAAGAACACCTGTGTGCTTTGATATAGGTGCATGTTGAGAGAATAATAAGGGGTCGAAATTAACCTCGAGTCCTTTGCCATGGCGTTCCTCATAATTTTATTTTGGTTTGGCATATGAAACAACGAAATATTTAGCGTGAAGATTGACTGCACAATGATTGCAAAAGCATGACATTCGCACCTTCAGGCACCAGATTATGTACACTATACTAGTTGGCAACGGCCTAATAATGCAGTGGCGGATGTGCCACTGTCAAACTAGAGGTCACCTAAGCTTTTCCAGTCATTTTCGGTCCATTCGTCTCCATGACACAATGGCAGAGGCAGAAGTCTTCTGTTATAGGTGTGTCTTGGGCAACTGTACTTTAAAGATTTTGAGGCTGAAGGTTGCACTGTAGTCATACATTGCCATTGCACATGTGACTAACTACAGCTCATCCAAAGAATGTCTGATGTCAGTAAGGAGTTGGAAGTGGACAGGTTATCAATCTGTGTATTATTGGTGAGCTAGATGAAACTTGTAAGGTGAACAACATGCAAAAGATGCCGGACGGAGGAGAGGGACATACAACTCTGATTGATGAATGGGCATACATATACAGTAAATCCTTGTTAGAATGAAATCACTTTACTCAAGTTATAGCTTTACAGTCGATCCCCTTTATAAGAGACAAATCGGTATAAGAGGTGTTAATGAAAAAAAAGCCTACGTGGTACTCTGCTTATAAGAGACACCTCGCATAAAAGACACGAATTTCTTAATTTTTTCTCAGTGCGTGTCTCTTATAAAGGGGTTCAACTGTAATCGAAATTTCCCTGAGTCTCGACCCAAATGCATGCATTTTAAGCCACATTGCTCGAAGCATGCTAATATAGCGAACGAGTGAGGTGCTGTCCCAATGACACAGCGCATTTGCCGGGTGGGGGGCGACCCTCTCTGTCTAATATCTGTCACCACTGAAAATGCGCACAGAGGAGCAAGGGAAGGAAAAAGCGGTAGCGGACACAGTGGAGGGGCTTTAGCCCTGATGGCAGAAGCCAAGTGAATCCACCTCCCTCCATGCCAGCGATCCCTTTTCCTCCTTGCTGCACCCACTTTTGGGGCTGAGTGGTGTGGAGCAGGCGAGCACAGCAAAAAATATATTGCTCAAAGAAAAGCACGGATGTGCTGCTACGTGCAGCATGCGTTGCGCTAGTTCAAGGTCACTCAACCGCAAGTTAAACTATTCGCGTTTTTTGCGGCTCTGCCTGAGCTATGTGCCAGTTTCCTTGTGTTGGTGGTCAATGGTCGCACAGTTCAAAGTTCAGTCATGGTTCAGTGGGTTCAGTCACTTCAGTGCCCATGTGTACCCATCTGGATCTGTGCTGGACTTCTGCAAACTGTGTGGACGCCAGTTTTTGTAGTGCCCCACATGTGGCCTGCATTGTGCATTGCCAACTGCTTTAAGCATGCCGGCTTTTCCCATGTGAGTGCCAGCAAGCCTTACTATGATGATCAGACTTGCAGCAATCTCTAGAGGTGGTGCATAGAATCGCCAACAAAAAAGTGGCGGGCGACTTTGACTTATTCGCTTTGGCTGACAGTGCCACTCCTTTTGCCCCAGCTACAGATGGCAAGGATCCAGGCGAGAAGGCAAGGTGTGCAAACGCATACACAAGAGATCTAGACAGCGAAAACACTGTTGTCTTGATCTCTGCTCTTGTCTCAGTGTTTGCATGCCTTACCAAATAGCTCAGTTTCCTGTTGTTATAAGCCAACTAGCCCAGCTCAGAGCCCTTGTTTCTTATCAGTCCTCCACTCTGCTCATGCAATTGCAGGTGTGCGCCCAGGACGATGAAGAGGAGGATTCGGGTTACACCTTGCAGGATATTGATGCAGTGCTGAATGCTCCACCAGGTGGTTACCTGGTGGCATCCACGCCAGGCGTCATCGGTGCACAGGAGGTATATCGTGACCCTCGACAGCGAATCGAACGTCAGCGAGCCCTGCAGCAGCCAAGCCGGCCACCCGGACCCGAGAAGCTCACCTTCCGCGAGAAGATGCGCATGTTTGCTCGTGAGACGGGTGAGGAGCACACGCCGCGAGACAAGATGAAGATTTCACGTGCACAGCGGGAGATCGAGACCAGCCTCAATGGAGTGCCTACACCCAACCGTTGAGACTTGAACCAAAACGATCAAGCAAAATCAAATGCCACTGTAATGCAAATTGAAGGACTAGATGGTGGACCATTTCTATGCTGTTTTAGACTGAAGCAAATTGTGTGTTTTGAATTGCAGAGAATATGGCTGCTGCCATGGTTTGGACTTTTGTGCAGCTTGAATAGGTTGTTACTGTTCTGCCCTTCCAGCCGTGTTGTTACAACGTCCTTCCCTACTGATCAACTTGAACCATAACGTGTGAGGGACGACATATAGGGCAACTGTTATGAATAACAATGTAATGAACTGCAGTGAAATGCCACTTGAGCATGAAATGTGGCTGCTTTTATGCACTTCTAATGAACTCGTCTAGTTTTACGACTTGTTATTCATCCTTATGGCTGATGACATTTTCTTTTTACGACTCATTCTACAGTTCTAAGAAAGTTTTCATTACCATTAAGCTCAAAGTTTGGTACTCATTAGCGGCAAGCTATGTTGTGTCACTAGCCATGAGGATCCTTTTAGTCAATGGCCAAGTTGGCCTTCTAGAGGCTGTTTTTAATTATACTCTCGCTCTTTGAGTGCCGATTTACTCAATCTAAACATGCAACTTCCATTATTTCTATACTTGCAGAGACGTTAAGGACTATATTACTGAAGTGTGGTTGTGCGAGGAGTACTCAGTTTTGCAATGCAGGTGTTAAATACATTTGTTGTATGACCAATTTTAAATTGCAAGAACATTTTTACTGAAGAAAAATATATGTCTACCTATATATATATTTTTTTCGCACCCTCCAAACATGCGCAAGAGAGTCACAATGGCCATAGGGCCAGCTTTTCACTCAGCTTCTCAATGGTGCTTTACAACACGCTTCATTTTGCTTGTTCATTCACCGGAGTGCCTCTCCCCTTTTATCATCGTGCAGCTAACTGAGAGCAGCTAACACACACATACTGAGTGTACGGCCACTGTCGCAAGATGTGACACTGCTCCGGGTTGGAGTGCAAAGCGCTGTGCACAAAAGCTGTTGTGTCATATGACGTGCTATTTTTACCAGAGTGCCTGTTTTTTATTACTGTGCAGCAGCTAAATAAAGAGCTACCTGAAAGTTGTATCTTGTGTTTTCTTGGGCGTGGAAACCGTGCGCCTGAACATCCGGGGACGCTGGCAAGGCCACGGTTGGTCTTTGTGGCAGGCAGCTGCTTGCGTGTCCTCACTTCCGCTAAATTCATCATTTTTTGTTCTTTGTGAAGCAGTACGTGCGAGCTTCGAAGCTGGTTTATCAGAGACGCTTTTGTTTCTTTTTTGGGAATTCACTTCAAGCAATTGGACAAGTGAACTTACATTTCGTGGCATGTTCAGATGCAGAACCGACCCTTGGCCATTGGAGATATCCGTTTGTGTAGCCATCTCGGAGGACTCTACATTTCCAGTATGCTGGTATGGCTTTACTATGTCCACCGCTCCTGCTTTATCGGTTTTGTTACCACTGTGGTATGTTGCTGGTTCGTGGTCTGCAACTCCTTTTGACGTAGAAGCAGCTTCACTTTGATCCCATTGCTTGGCATTTCTGTGATGAAAGAAATTGACCACTGAGCGTACGTGTGGGCTGCCATCTGGCAGTTTTATCGGAGGCGGTGTCTTTGGACTGTCTATGGGTGTAGCTTTTCCATTATTCTGGAAGGGCAAAGGCACATCTTGTCCGACAGCTGATGGTCGCACGTTGTCACTTTTACTGGTGTCAGCCTTTGTCACACCGTTGCCCCGCCCCATACCTCCTGCAATGGACAACTGTTTTGGGGATGCCGGTTCATTGCTTCGTTGCTGAGCTTTTTCTTCCATGAGTTGAACGAGTGAAGTGACATTATTTTTTGGTAAGTCTATCTGCATAGTTTTCTGGGCTTTATTGCTGATGACAGCACCTGTATGTTGTGGTTTGCTCGAGCCTTCAATAGGCGGTGGTAAAATATCTGTACAGTCTGTTGCCACACTTTTGGTTTGTCTTAACCTGTCTTCTGTCTGAGTACCTTGGTCTGAAAGTGTAGGTGGCGGCTTGTTTAGGTTAGCAGGTGGTATGGTTTTCAACCTGGTTGACCAAGAAAAGGAATCGCTCTTGATACCCATATTTTCATTAAGCATGCAAGTTTTCTTAGAATTGAAGTTTTTATCATTTCGCTCATTTTCATCTACAAATGGCAGCTCCTTAGAGTGCGTGTTTCTAGCACCATAGTTTTCAAAGGCTCTGTTCATATCATCACGTAGCTTTGGTTTTCTAGGGACTGAATCCGGACTCAAGCTTTTTGCTTTAGAAAATGTGGTATCTTCATCAATGCTGCTTGCTTCAAGGAGATGTGTCATTTTGGCACAAGCCTCCATGATTTTGTGGACTGCATCCAGCAACGATTTCTTTTCATGTGGTGCCTTATAAGTGGGTGGTGTCTGTGGCTCTACCTTTTGAGCATTGATTATTACGGCTGGTCCAAAACCTTCAATTCTCGCAGAAACAATGTGTGGCCACTCACCACTTGGTAAGTTTTGCGATTGTCGAGCGTTAATTTGCTGTGGCCCTGGCGCTGAATTCTGCCCTGCAGCTTTGAGGCCTTTCCTTTTCTCTGAAGACCTCATAGGCGGCTTTATAACACGTTCTGCTTGGTCATCTCTTGGAGACACCGATTGTTTCTTATTTTCCTTTGTATAGTTTTTTTGTTGGCTGTCTTTGTCGTCGGTCGGTGTTTCTGCAACCTTGTTCCCGGCAATTATTTCCGATTCTGCGTCGTCTTTTGGTTCTTCCTGGCCTCTCTTTGTTGTCGGATGTTTTTTTGGCTTCATACATTTCTTCCCGTCTGCTGAGTCGTCCACCATAGTGCTATCACTAGGAGTCTTGTGTTCCCTTCCTGACCTGTGTGCGTCATTTTGTGAAGACTTGATCATCACTTGTGTTCTGTGGCGATCCTGGTGCTATTCGGGATGCCAGCTTGTTAACTAACCCTGCATTTCCTTGAAAATCTGCAGGGTGCTTTTTGTTTCTCTGCTCAGATTTAGGTTGTGGGGTCTGTTTCTTGGCTCTCGTGAAGGACTATAGCTTGACACCTTATCAGATCCTGGCGCTAACTTGTAATGCTGCTTGTTGCTTGTATTTTTTGGTGTGGGCGCATCTGATTCAGGCTTCTGCGATGGACATTTGTTAGGCAACCCAATCTTTTCTTGAAGGTTTCTTGAGGGCTTTCCACTTCTTGGTTTATGTATTCGTTGTGGTCTCTCTTTTGGCTTGTTTGAAGGCAATGTTTCTTGCTGCATCATCAGATTTGGCTGCTGTCCTTGAAGACAGCTCATTGCCTGTTTTCTTTGGTGCAGGAGCATTTGATGGAGTTCGTTGTGATGACTTGTTACGTAAAATTTTCCTTTCTTGAACATTTACAGGATGCTTTTCACTACTTGGGTCAGGAATTTTGTGCTTTCTGTTTCTTGGCTTCCGTCCGGTAATGCTTGCTGGTACCTGATCGGAGCTGGCTGTTGTCTCTGAAGGCTGCTTCTTGCTTGTCTTTGGTGCAGATACTTTTTGTTTTACACTTTGTGATGGACTTTTGGGTGGTTTTGTCTTTTGGTGAAGACCTACCGGATGTTTTTTACTGGGCTCATGTTTGGGTTGTCTGTTTGTTGGCTTATGCGATTTGTTTTGTGATTTGGTTGCTCCGGTGGCCACTTCTAATGGTTGCTTCTCGCCAGAGTTCTCTGGTGCAAGTACTTTTGGTGAGACAATTTTTGGAAGTGGCTTGCTAGATAATTGCGTCTTTTTTTGAAGGTCTGCAGTGTTCATTGCGCCTGCCTTGAATTTGGGTTGCGGTTCATCCATGTGCCCATAAGGGGAAGTGCTTGGCACTTCATGAAATCTAGCACCAATCTGTGGAGGCTGCACGTCAATGGTGGTCTGTGGCGCAGGCACCTTTCAGTGAACTTGCCTGTGCAGACAAGTTATCGGGTACGCCCGACTTTCCTGCAAGGCCCGCAGTGTTCTCTTTTCTTGCTTCAGATTTGGGTTGTGGTTTATTGAGTACCTTCTGTGAAGGTTCGTTGCTTTCATCTGCAGTGGAGCAGGTAGCAGTGCCTAAATGTTGCTTGTTGCTTGTGTTCTGCATTTCAGGGATGCTCAACGGAGCTGCTTGTGATGATGGTTTATTAGGTAGCGCAGTCTTTTGCTCGAAGGTTGCAGGATGCTTCATACTTTGCCCAGAATGCGGTTTCAGCGATTCTGTGGGCAACCTTTTTGGCCGACCCTCTTGACTCTTTTTATGTCTGTCCTGTTTGCTTGCGTCCCTGGGTAACTGTGACGGCAACTCCAATCCTAACTTGGCACTGGTGTTTTCAGAAGCTTTTGGCTTTGGTTTCTCAGCTGGGCCTGCTAATACATCTTTGGCAACAATGTTTCTTTGTTTAGGCCTTGCTATCTGTTCATGATGTGCATGAGATCCATGTCTAGCCTTTCTTGTGGTCATTTAGATGTGTTTGATTTAGCTTTGGTTGTACAAAAGGTGGTTTTGCCTTTTGGGTAGAAGTAGCTTTTTTGTTTTCCTTTTTTGCAGACGTTCTCCTGTTCTTGGTTGGTCTTGTGGATTGCTTGGACACAAAGCTTGCATTTTGGCACTTTATGACATCCTCAATCGGTGTTTCATGTTCGATATCTCTATCATCTGCCACAATTATTTCCTTACCATCAACACCAAGTTCTTCATCGGAAGACGTTACCAGCTGGGGAAGCAGTGCATCATCAGATGTTGGACTCTCTGTTCCAGACAGTGCAGATTGTTCAGAATAACCCAGCAAAGGCTGACTGGTGCCTTTACTGTTGTTGGGACATGGACCTGCCAACAAGTCCTTGACACGAGTGTACAGGTTCACTGGGACAGCAGTCACTGCTCCCAGCAGTCCACATCCCTGCATTAGAAATGATGAATTGCTGGCTGATGCTTACTATGTAATATAAGCTCTCACCTTTTCTGGTAAGACATCTGGTGGGCTGCCTGATGGATGAACAGAAGCAGATGTTTCATTTGTTGGCCATCTGCAGAATTTTCCAAGGGCAGCAACTACAGCAGTGCATGCTGCTATCAGGAAGATGATTGGTTTCCATAGAAGACCAAGGACACCTCGAACAGCCCAGCTGATAGTGCCAATGCTTTGT
Source organism: Rhipicephalus appendiculatus (assembly GCA_030522465.1). Classification (NCBI taxonomy): domain Eukaryota; kingdom Metazoa; phylum Arthropoda; class Arachnida; order Ixodida; family Ixodidae; genus Rhipicephalus; species Rhipicephalus appendiculatus. The sequence continues at coordinate 5,734 of JALIZH010013950.1, read as the reverse complement.
TTCCCTGAACTCTTAGAATTTGCCCAGGAGCTGCAAATATTTCACACATGCTCTCAGTTTTCACGTTTGGCAGAGGAATTTACATGTTTACATACAAGGAATATTTACTGTCATACTGGAATGAAAATCGACTAGAACGTGAATTTTTCTTTCTGCATCTGCCATTGTGTATAAACACGAGGCGATTCACTCACAGAAGTTTAGTTTTGGGTCGAGGCCATACTTGCCAACTGCACACCTTGATCATGCATCTTGCTTTGATGTAAGCAGGTGCAAGCATGGGCGTCGGCAGGATTTGGTCTTAGGGGGTGCAAACCCATATTGCATCATGGCTGGGGGGAGCGGGGAACGCTGGTGTTGCTTGGGTGGGGGGACAAGTGCACGGTGTGGCTTGAGGTGGGCAAGTGCCCCTTTTGCCGCTGACGCCCATGGGTGCAAGAGCTATTTGCTGTTACTGCCCGTTCACAGCAACACTGCAACTTTTATTATTATATTTACTCAATTTTCATGTGATGTTTAGAACTGCCTGTGTTTGGTTGCCTGATCAAGATCCATCTGAGCTTTTTAAGCCTGACAAGTCAATCGTCAGCGTACTCAATGTATGTTGACAAGGTGTCAAAAAAGCATGACAAGCAATGATAATGCACCAGACCGAGTCTGTTTGGCCCTGCGTTTCCTGTTTGGTCGGGCCATGCGAAGTCGGTGCTTTCAGAAAGTGCGTTGTGATGTCGCAGTGCGACTGTTCACACGTGCATGTAGCCTGGTAGATGCGATCCTGCGATCTTGTACGCGTTCTATAATAGAACGTTCGTCCTCGACGCACACGATTGGTCGGCGCTCAGGCGCACTTCATCCATTCGTGACGTTTGTGCCAGCCTCGACGAAGAAGTGTCCGCCAGGGGCGTAGCCAAGGGCAGGGTTGGGGGGGGGGGTTCAGAAGGTTCAAACCCCCCCCCCCCCCCTCGAAATTTTGAATTTTGCTTGCGTATGCACAGACATACAAACGCACGCAAGAACATACATAAACTATGGTTTAACCACGACCTACTGTACTCCTGACCTGCCCAGCGAGCGGAGCGCCAGCACGCCCATGCTAGCGCAGGTGCCTGCCGCTATGACCCCTGTGGCGCTGCAACTCACCCCACCGAGCACCGGCTGGTGGCGGCCGCAACATGCGCCACCGCGCTTCTCTTGTCGTTCGCTCGCGCGAAGCCGGGAGAAAAGCAGCGATGTTTACGCGTGTTTTTAAATAAACTTAGTACTGATACTGATCTTTTGCTACCGTCTGCTCGTGCCGAGCCGTGACAGAACAGGTAGGTGCAGTTTTGTACACCAGCGAGGCAAAATTTCTTGGTGCAAATGAACCATCACGATGGTGGTTTGCTGCGTGCCTTTCTGCGAATCGAGGCAAGGGAAGACTCCTCATGTGACTTTTCATGAGTTCCCACTAACGAAGGTCCGTGAAAAATGGTTCAAGGTGATTTCTAGAAACGGTAAGTCTACTCAATTACGCGTTGTCTCGCGTGCTGAAAATGTAAACATGTGTTATAAAGGACTACGTGTGTCTAAAAGAGTTCATTGCTGGGCTAGTTGGTGGTGCATAACTGGCTGAGACATATATTAGCGCAAAATGAAACTAACAACCTCAAGAAAGAAGCCGCGGCCGCTGTCAAATGTCAAGGTCCTCGCCCTTTCTTTACCGCCAGCTTAGTACGCCAACGGTTACAAGCCTACCGTTGTACATACACACATGGAGGAAGGAATACTTCCTCCATGCATACACTGTATACCTGGTATCGTCAGTTGAATAAAAATTTGGAGGTCGGCACTTTTTACACTCTGTCTATGTCGTCATCCTTTCTAGTTTTGCACGCTGTTAGATGTGTATGTATCTCATTTGCGGTTCTGTTTGAAAATTAATGCACTGAAATGTCAACTAAAATGCAAAACAAGATTCTCAAAGTCACATTCAAAAAACGATTCAAGATAGGCGCCACATTTAAACACGATGCGTGATGAAACTCTGCTAGAACCGGCAACAACGCATGCATCGCCATGCATTCACCGGCGTTGAGCTGGGGTAACTCGAGCGCCCCCCTTAGCGGTGAAGTCCGGAACGAGAGCCGGAGCAGGCAGCCATAGAGTTTCCTATAAATACACTAGAGGGAACTCTGGCGCTAGTGTCGATGGGGGCTGCAACACACGGCGCTTCAGCCAGCATGGGAATCATGGGTAGTCACGGAGGAAGGAATAACTCAGGAGAGGCCCTGACGTCACTCTCTGTGAAGCCGTGGTGAAGCCGGAAGTCGGCCATATTGACTGGGCAGATGCTCCTCTCTTGTTTACATGTGACAAGCGAAGTAGAAGGCGCGTTTCCCTCTCCGGCTCGAAAACCACGTGGGCTGCACGGCACGCGTGTTGAGGCTATCCGAAACCAACGGAACGGGACTTAAAACGGTGGGCAAGCGCGATACAGTTGGCGAAATCATTTCGTCCGAGTAATAACAGCGAGTAAGAGCTCGTCGACAACGAAGCAAACACAAGAGATCGCCATGCTAGATGCACTGACTACGGCGAGTATGCTGTCAATCTTTTCACGACATATATTCACGCACTGTACGGACAACACGATCGGCCGTGCGCCGCCTTCTATGGTTGCATTCCGTTTCCCAAGCGGCGCCCGGCCACCGTGCTCGGGTTCCACGTAAACGCTCACCGGCGTCAGCATTGTGCAACCGCGGTGGTCGACCTTGTGCACGGTGCGTGTACGAGTGACACTTGAACGCGGTTGTTGTACCGCCGAGAGCACACTGCTAGGGGCGAGCATAGCAAGCAAAACAGAAAAGGTATTTTAATGCGCACAAGCAAGTTCTTACTGTACACATATCGAACACGAAACTACATGTGCACATGGTGTCCTGATTTCGTCTAGCCGAGTACAAACGTTTCGTCCGTTGTCACAAGCAGGAACACTGCACAACTGTCACTGACCTGCAAGGCGTTCGTCGTGGTTCCGTTTTGTCACGGTGCCTGAACCCGATTTTGCTGAGCGCATCGAATACTTCATCGGCGTCATCCGCTGCACGGCACGTGAATATACGCGATCCTTTCACGCACTGTTGAGGCCCCGTGGCTAACAACAGGTCTTGTAAACGTTGCTAGGTACAATAACCGCCGGGAGAGCACTGCGTAGCTAGCAACGCGGCACCAAGCATGGATATCGTCCGCCGCGGTTGAGAACGAGACCTACGGAGGCACACACGCACATGCCGCCGCCTTTGCCGCCGCCGCTACGCCAGCTACACTGCACAACACGTAACCATAGCAACGCCGCCATTGTGCCCAGTGGATATGGCCGCCATGACGTCATTTCCTCCACACTTTTTGCGTATCGCGCCGGCTGGGCATGCCCTCTCCTGAGTTATTCCTTCCTCCGTGTGGGTAGTACACAAATTTGCCTAGTCTTGCCTAGTCTTCGTTCTTTTGGCTGCGTATGGCCCGAATTCGCTTTGCCGCAATACAAAGTTCAACAAAGGTTTAGCAGTTACGCTTCACCACCTTCACCTTTTTTAGGCTCACGATTCAAATATGCTCACGAAGTTCAGAACGGTCCATCCTTTTATCCGAAACTGAACGAAAACGCACCAATAAACAAAGCCACAACTGCGTTTGAAGCCGGGAAGCACGAAGACTAGGCAAATCCGTGTACTACCCATCATTCCCATGGTGGCTGAACGATCGCAGCGCCAGAGTCCCCTCTAGTTAATTTTAGGAAACTCTATGCAGGCAGCTTCGTAGGACGCCGCTAGCTGGGCAGGTCAGGAGTAGAGTAGGTCGTGGGTTTAACCCCCCCCCCCCCCCCCCCCTTCCCGAAAAAAAAAAAAAAAAAAAAAAAAAAAAAAAACTGGCTACGCCTTTGGTGTCCGCTGAGTGCTTATCTCGCGCCAAGCCAGCGAAGACGTTACGCACGCTCTTTAAAGAAGGTCATGATACGGGAATGGTCACTGTATCATAGCCACATATCATTTACATAAACATTTTGCCATGGTTTAAATAAGTGACGCTCATTTGTCTGCCATTGTCATCATGTGGTTCATATCTAGAACATAGCTTTTTTTTTAAAAGAGTGAAAGCAAAAATTTTAGCATTTTTGTCAGCATAAGTTAGTTTTTTTTAGCTAACTCTTGGCATTTATTTTTAGTCATTGAAGCACGGTCGCACGGTCAGCACGGTCACGCTCAGACGCTCATCTGGCAACATTGTATTTTTCGCAGTGTGCGTATTTTTAAGTGCGCGAAACAGGCACGTTATTGAGAATTACTAACACAATAATATAATCAAAGTAAGGCGTTTGCTATTAATGAGTGCAGGATCAACGACACAAGGAAGTCACTATGTCTAAAGGGACGCTGTGGATCGGCGATGTAAGTTGATTTTTGTGTTCGCTTCGATTTTTAAGTCGCGGAGTAGAGCCGTAACTAGGCTTAGCATGAGCAATGGGAACGGGAGTTAGCTTGCAGTTGAGCGTAAGCTTACCAACTGGCGAGCTTGGTGCGATTTGCCTGGTTGAGGAGGGGTCTAGGAGTCGCGCTGCTATGTTCTCGCCAGATTGAGCCTTACATGGATGAGGCATTCTTGAAGCAAGCCTTCGCCGTGATGGGGGGAAACTTGCTTGTCCACCAAAATCATCACGAATAAGTTAACCGGGTAAGTGGCCCCACTCAACCCCCGCCCCATAAGCGCCAGGCCCAGTCGAGGGGCTCAACGTCTCGCCATGTGCTTGTTTTTTCACCCATTCGCAGACTCCCGCTTGGCTACGGCTTCCTCGAGTTCATTGACGAACACACGGCGCAGAGGATACTTCTCAAGTGCGACGGCAAGCCCATACCTGGCTCCAATCCTGTAAGAGTCGTTCTCTCAACTGCGTGAAATATATGTGTGCGCTCACCGTATGTCTGCAGGGATGTTGCCGCAATTGCGAAGACGCTAAATTTAAGAAAACCTTTTGTGTCACGGTACCGTGCGTTATTTCAGTACAGGTAACAATACGCGATAAGCTTTGGTTTGTTCCTCGAGACGTTAAAAAAAAAACCTTGTTTGGAAACAGAGACAGTGCGTAGCCTCGCAGATAACAGAAACAAAAAAAAAAAGGGGGGGGTGTAATGTAGTCTCAAAGGAGTGTGTTGTACAATTGTTTAAATTTCCTTCATTCAACTAAGTGTGGCATGTGATTTATATTGGTGCTGTGGAATCTCCACTTGGAGTAGGTCAAAGTGTGAAGAGTATACAGTACCCTGTACAGATGGAATCACACCTGTCTAGAACAGTGAAGCGTGTGGCTGTGGACACTGTTGTGGTCCACAGCGGCTACCTCACGTTAGCTACAAGGTTCCGTTTATGCTTGAATTATAGCACAAGGACCTAGCACGCAGTATAAGTACGTTAGGTATCATTATGGTGTTGATCTTTGCATATTTCTGCAGAAAACGGCGGCTGAAGCGGCCAGCTGGGTGCCCTAGACAAGTGTGATTCCATCTGTAGAGCATTACAGTCCGTAGTTGGACTTGTATTGATCTTTGACAGTGTTTGGCCCTTTTTGCTTAGGTTATACTATTTGTATTGTTTCAAGTGCTAACATTAAAAAAACAACTATCGATCTGACATTCTTTTTTTTTTTTTTTTTTTGTTGTCCACTCTTGCAGAGCAAAAAGTTTAAACTGAACCACGCTTGTCA